>JANCOA010000049.1:10160385-10186734 GCA_024363135.1 Leptodoras oyakawai
GGCCCTACACCATACTAATAAATTATTGTGGTCTAAAATGACAGGTGTTACAGTTTCATTGTCTAACCCCTGTAGATCACATGCCAAGCCAAACCCTAAACCATCTAAACCCTCTTATATACAATACATCTGCTAGAGCCCAGGTAGTACAATGCTAGCTTTTTTAAAGACATATAAAGGATATAAGCAGTTAAACAGAACTGCTTTGTACTTGGAACTCACAGTTAATCAAGATCATATACTGTATATGTCTAAAAATGGATACTGGTCTGCATCCATAGCACTTCAACATCTGTGATTGACAAAGACAAAAGTCTCAACACTGCTATCTTCAATTCAATTCACGTCTCCTCCTCACATTGGCATGAAAGGAAAGGAGCTCAAAAGAAGACCTTCTCTTTCACCCTCTTGTTTCTCATGGCCCAGAAACCTGCACTGATGAGCAAAGACTCTTCAAACCCCCAAACACCAGCATTACTCTTTAATCTACACATTAACTGCTTTAGCTTGTTATCCACTGAGGTGTGTCATTAGCTGTGTGTGTGTTTGCACCCATTGAGGTTTTGAAAAGCTAAAGATTTCCAGAACTATTCCCAACAAGATCTAGGCATCTATTGGATGAATTCCTGTTACTCCAGGAAATACGACTGGAACAGAAGTAACACAAACTGCCCGTGAATCCATAAAAGGGGCGACAAATTTCAGATCCAAGTTCTTTGTTGCTTTTAGATTGTAGAGCGACCATAATGAAAAAATTAAGGTAGGTTTATAGACTGCCTTTACAGTGGCATACTTGGCATACAGTGGCAAAAAAAAAGCAATCAGGCTGTCAAAATATTCCGCTTATCCTTTCATGCTGTAGCGACGCTGATATAAAACTTTCTTTAGTAACTGAAGCTTGCATTTCACTTACCAGTGATGTTAAGTGTAACAAGCACATCCCTAACAGCTCATGATCTGAAGAAAAGTAAGTATTCTTAAGCAGAAACTATGAGTGGTGAAAACTTACCTACAGTTGGTCAATCTCTGAAAAAGTTCCTGGGTTCTTGGAAAGGTTCCTGCAGATGAACCACACCTGCTTGTACTTAAACCTCCATCCACTGCCCATACTAGTAATTCCACTGTACACAAACATGATGCATATAGAGTACTGTGCAAAAGTCTTAGGTACCCTATTGTCTTTTAGGTACAACTTTCTTGATTGGTTTGTGTGAGTTCTGCAAAAAAAGATTTTTAGATTCATTCATTTTCTTGACCGCTTATTCCTTTTCAGGGTCAAGGGAGAGCTGGTTCCAAGTCGGCAGCATAGGGTGCAAGGCAGGAACAACCCTAGACAGGGCGCCAATCCACTGGGCACCACACACTCACACACTTTAGAGACACCAATCAACCTAACATGCATGCCTTTGGATTGTGGGAGGAAACCGGAGTACCCGGAGTAAATGCACACGGATACAGGGAGGACATGCAGACTCCACACAGAAAGGACCAAGACCGCTCCACCCGGGGATCGAACCCAGGACCTTCTTGCTGTGAGGCGAACCCAGGACCTTCTTGTGTGAGGCGACAGTGCTACCCACCGAGCCACCGTGCCGCCCAGATTTTAAATTGCCAAAGGTTACTTTTACAACAAAAAATGAAATGTTACACAGAAATGTTTTGTATGTCAGTAACAAACATAACATCTTTTCTGACAAAAAAACATAAGGAAGGCTACTGGGTTTTTCATGCAAATAAAAGCAGTAAGTGTGCCAGTCAAAGTCTCCAGAAGAGCTGTGGCAGATTCTCCAAGACATTCAGAAAAACTTAAAAAGCTAATTTTGTTATAAAGCTGCACACAAGCTGTATGTGGCAACACTTTAAGAAAAATACACACCAAATACTGACTTCCTTTTTTATCACTGTTTACTGAACTTTATAGTTTTTCCTTTATGTAGAAACATCATTATTTTCGAAGGTGCCTATTTGCATGTGCCTAAGACTTCTGCATCGTACTGCACAGTAATTATCTGTTATGTTTCACTGAGCATCTTGGAGAATCTGCCACAGCTCTTCTGGAGACTATGACTGCCACAATTACTTCTACCCCAGCACTGTCTCCATCTATGGAACAAAAGAGCATGTCTGCATCTCCATCAGCGGGGAGATATAGACAGGTGGAGGACTGCTCAGTGGCATAATGAGCATTTGCAATTCAATCGGAGCATGCGGGTGAGGACATTCAGCATTATAGTGCTTGAGCAAAGCTAAAGCACAAAGAGAGACAGAGTGAGAGGATGAGTGCCAGGGAAGGACGGGTGATGAGAGGTAGAGATACATAGCTTTACGCTAATGGTGCTTCTTCTTCAATCTGGACACTTGGGGTCTTAATCATGTCTTCACTAATGTGTTGAATTAATAAAACACTGTCCTACTATCTCTAGCTAACACCAGCATTACTTTACTTCACACTGTTGACCAAAGATAGATTATAAAAGGGTGAAACGCTTGCACCGAGCTTTATGAATAATGTAGAAGCGTATCTCTATGAAGAGGATAACAGCAGTGTCGATCAACTATTACCTCTTCACATAGTGTGAGTGTGTGTCTGTATGAGAAGAGCCCACCTGCCTCCACTGGGGCGTATGGCATTGATGAATCCCTCACTGCTATCTACTTTCCTCACCCATCAATCAGCATTAGAGCCTTACTTGCTATTTTTCTCACCCGTTTCCTGCCATGTGTTGGACTTTTTACCAGGCTTGTTGTGTGATAGAGCTATAGAGGCATTCAAAGGGTCTGGACCATTGTGCCTCCACAGCAAGACGTGGCCATCCTAGACAAACGACACCCCGCTGTGGTTAAATGCCCACTTTGTCGACGTACTCCTTTAATTATTTTCCCAAGACAGAGAACTGTATGTGTGTGAATGGAACAGAGGAGGGTGAGTAAGCTGTATGGGGGATATGATCACATGTATAAGCAGGCTTCCAGCAAAGTAAAAGCTGTCGTTTAGACAGACTGGAGCCTCAGTACACTCGAGTAATCCAGCCAGATTTCCACTTCTCTGGTATAATTCCACTAGTTATGTTCAGGTATTATTTCCACTCATAGCTGGTGCTAATTTATTCAAATGGTTTTCCATCCAAGGGAGAAAGAGAGAGTGAGGGGAAGAGAAGAGGGAGAAGTGGTGAAACACTGAAAGTGGCAGAGAGAAAGAGAGAGAGAAACAGAGAGCTGCTCTTGAAGAGGTCTCCAGGTCTCTGGTACTAGCCCATTAGAGCTCTCCTAAGTTTTATTATTCACTCCATTAATATTCAACACTTCCACAAAGGTCATAAGAGTCCTAACAAAAACAGTCCTAATGATTAAATGGTGCCCCAACTCCTCCTTCACCCATCTCTCTTTTATCAATTAGACTCCCATAACACCACCAGAAATTGGAAGCTGAAAGAAAATTTTTTACCTGAAATTATAAAAGAAAATTAGTCTTACATATGCAAGAGCAATTTATGGTCCACGTGGATATATCTACACACACACTCTCTCTGTACTCTACTGTTCACTTGCTTGAACACAGCTCAGATTTATAGCTCTGCTCATCCTATATATTCCTAGTTGGGGAAACAAATTTGCATATTAGTTTAAAAATAAATGTAATAGGCCTTCAGATTTTGCCAAAAGCCCCTCAGACACCACACTTCATTTTGCATCTATTACAGTAAAGGAGGGGAGAGAGGGAGAGAAGCAGTTATTTATCTTCATTCTACAGAGAGAGGGATTAGTAATGATTGATGTGTGCTTGCCGTCGGGAACACTGGCAGCACAACAAGCTTGGAAGAATAGAAAAAGCAAGAGGAAGAGTGAGAGAATCAAAGGAGTAAGTGAAGAGAGACTGGGTATAGGGAGCAGGGAAGGAATGGGGCATTTGGGCTTAGAACCAGAGTCCAGGTCTGGCCAGAGGAATATTTCAGACATAGCCATTGGCCTTGCATCACACACATTCTCCCTCACCCTACAGAGCAGCTTCAAAACCATCTCGTCCTCAATCTCTGTCTTTCTCTCTTCCTCTGCTTTTAGCACAATGTTTAGCAATTACAAAGCTGATCTAGAGAAACTGGAAAGGCTCGATAATAAATACAGCTTGTGTTTAGTAGGCTTGATTTGCTGTGGTGATCCGTCAAGACTCGGCCTGTGAAAGAAGCAAAAATTATAGACCCCTAAAATTCTCCTCACCCACAGAAACAGTCTTAATTGCAGTCATGGGCATGCACCCCACATGTAGAGATGCCCCCGGCCCCCATATGATCACTCTGCTCCATATTTGGGACATTAAAACAGAATGATGAATCCTCCACATCTTAAGGCACCCCAGTATATTATATCCAGCTCAGGCACAGGCAGCAATGTGATATTTGGATTCATTCAGTCATCTGTGGTAGCTGCTTTATCCTGGTCAGGGCCTATTCATGGAACCTGGGAAGAGCGCCAATCCATCACAGGTCTCCATGCACACACATTTACACACTCATTCATACCTAGGTGGTAATTTAGCATAGTTAATACAAATATATGCATGTTTGGGGAGGTGAGAGGTAAATGAAGAACCCAGAAGAAACCCAGGTGAGATCTGTGAGGCAGAAATGCTACCAACTATCACCTTGGCACTACTGTGCTACTGTGCTATTTAGACAACTCTGCAATTTGTGTTCATTACCATTTTTTCAATATTTACAAGGTCTGCTTTGACCCCTATTATTTAGAATTTCAGTAGCATTTCTGCGGACTACAGCTGCTTTTGTTTCCTGTAATGCTGATATCCACGCTCTCTGTTTAACCAATTATATCCAAGGCCTTTTGATCTGGCCATTACCTCCTGAAACGAATTAGTCAGCATGTGAAAATGATTCAGGTGAGGATTCATGTGCCAGGCATGGCTACAAAGGAGAAACAAGGCTTTTAATGCTTTTAATTAACTGGAGGGCAAAACCTTTTGTGTTCCTGTTAGCAATATTGCAGAGTGCAGTAGGAGCTAAAATGTGTCCACTCTGGACACTATCAGCATATTCAGTATTTCAAACAGAGGTCTTATGCTGGGAAATACCTTTGGAGGAGGCACATGGATGTCCTCAATCTCAATATAAGTGACAAAGTGGGACAAAAGTAGGAATATTTAGGAGGGGGGGTGGTCAATATCAACCAGAGACTACTATGGAGGCAATAAAGGCTCTTGATGCCACCTGTATTTTCTGCCATCTATCAATCACAGAAAGAAACCCTCTCCCTACTAGCTGTTAAATAGTCTTTCTTTTATTGATGTGCTTCATCATAATGTTCCAACTCCAATCAGTACTCCTATAAAGATATCAATATATCAACATTTTCTGACTGTTTTTTTATTAGTTGGAGAATTATCAACCCATGTCCGTTTTAATACAGTACCATAAACCAAACTGTAGCTTTCACTAATGAAATGTACTTTTTATCAACAAACTATAAAACTATAAAATCATGACAGCCAAACATGTTTCTTTGTTACTGATTTAACCTAAATTCTAATAACTTAAAGAAGTAATGACATGAAATTAGTTTCAATCAAATGATTTTTGATCTTTGTTTCAGTACACACTAGAGTACAAAGTCTGTTGTGTCAAGTTTGGAGCAACAGTATGTTCAGTAAATTCTGCTTAAAAATCGGTAAAAGAGCATCAGTAATTTTTAATTGTTGAAGAAAGGTTATGAACAGGCTACCCTAACGTCACCTGATCATTTAACACTGGCATGGCCAAAGCTAAAAAAAAGTTCATAAGGGAGCTTGGCTGCTCTGTAGCACACTCCCCTGCTGTGAAGTGATTAGTGCCCATTGTCTTGGTAATGACTCTCAGCACAGACCCCCCCCACATTTATTGACAGTGTGTACAATACTTGACATCAAAAGCAGGCAAAAGCTATGCAAATTCATCTGTATTGTAAGTTTCATAAACATATTCAAGACGTACTTAAGTATTATATTTCTATATACTGTATATACTACAGGACGTATAGCACGTATAGTAATTTCGCTGTATCTGAAACAGTAAAGCATCCAGTTTGATTTCCACTCCTAGCAAATGTTCTTATTGTAAAATATATTGTATAAAGATATTTTTTTGCCAAACACTTACACATAACCAAAATATAAAAATATTATTATATGTGTTCTGATTCAACTGCTTTGTTAGAATTAACGTATTCGTGATTTAAACTAATAATAACACTATTGATAATACAAACTCTGTTGTAATATTATTTTACACACGTACACCACAATTAGTAATAATAACTAATAAAAATGTATATATATATATATATATATACACAGGTATGTGTGTGTTATTTCAGCATACTACAGCATACAAAATTGATCTGAACAAAATGAATGTTTAGCATGCTAAATACAGGAGTGCTGTAATCAAGACGCGCTGTTGATGACGTTGCAGTGCGTCCCAAATAGAGCTGTTTTAGTGACCAAGTTCCCTATGCAGAGTCATCCAGACTATGAAGAATCATGTAGTAAACTTAAAAGTGTTAAACAAACCAAAATATGTTTCAGATTTTAGATTCTTCAAAGTCGGCACCTTTTGCTTTGATTACAGCTTTGCACACTCTTGCCATTCTCTCAGTTTCTCAGCTTCATGAGGTTATCACCTAAAATGGTTCTCCTACAGTCTTGAAGGAGTTCCCAGAGGTGCTGAGCACTTTGCTTTGCCTTCACTCTGCGCTCCAACTCATCCCAAACCATCTCAACTGACTGACCTTCATTTCTTACGGTAATGATAGACTGTCGTTTTCTTTACTTAGTTGAGTCGTTCCTATATGGATTAGAACATTACTCACGTAGGGCTATTCACTGTATACCAACTACCTCAGAAAGCCAAGTGAGAAAATGCCAAGATGTACAAAGCTGTCAACTAAGCAAGAGGTGCCTACTTTGAAGAAAATATAAAACATATTCTGGTTTCTTTAATAAATAATTCCATATGTATTTCTTCATAGTTTGGATGACTTCAGTATTAATCTACAATGCAGAAAACTTTTAAATAATGAAAAAACACTGAATTTGAGGTGTGTCCGTATATACACTCTATATATATTGCCAGACACAGGGAGGGAGAAAGACTACACACACTACAGCCTCAATGCTCCTCTCTCAGCTGCCACCTTAATGCTGCTTTCTTGTTAATTTACATAACAATGGCTGATGGCCCTCTAATTGTTGGCAAGAAGGAGGATTGATGTCCTCAGGATCGGGAAATTCTGGCCATACTAGTGTTAACAAGAGAGCCCAGTTTTCTGAACAGAATGATCACAGGAGCTGAATGATGGGTGTTCGAGTACAATCCTGAGACAAAAAGTCAAAGAGCTGTCACATGCCCTAAGAAAGCTTGCATGAGCAAATAAAAAATCAAGTCACTGTTCATCATCTTTTTTGATTCTCAAGGCATCGTGCATGAATAATTCATACCAGTAGGCCAAACAGTAAATGGAACATTATACCTTGGAGTTTAGAAATGTTTGAGGAAGATGGTTTTGCATGTGTGGTGTTAGATCTTCATGGATTCTCCATAATGACAACGCATCGATTCACCCTTCACTGGCTGTGAGAGAACTTTTGGCTGGAAAAAACATTCCAGTCCTTCCATATTCACCCTATAACCCTGACTGTTCCCCAAGATTAAAACACATTCCCATACATAAGCTCTATGGAGCACGGGAATTTCGTTCTCATTACTTTCTGTTCTAAAACCTGTGGCCAGAAAGTGTGTAACAGTATATGAGAGGCTCTGTGTTACATGGTGATGCATCAGAGACTGATAATAATATTAATATTTATCTTGTCATACATTTATATAACTGATCTTAGCAATTGAAAGTTTTACTTTAAAACAAAGCATATATATAGTATATATTTCTAATATTAATTGTATCATAATGTCATAATGAGAACTATCTGATGTTTGGCCATATTCAAAATATAACAAATTGATCATTTTGTTTTGTTGTACAACAGTTCAGTGCCATGTTCAGTGCTGATTGATAGCCATCCTCAGGTCTGGTCTCCTGGATCATCTCTTAGCACAGTGGGTGAATAAAGGTGAGAGCTGTCTATCCCTCTGTCATCCCACACTTATGGCTATTAGCCCTGTCTTCATGCTCATCTCTTGTTCTAAAGAATGAGTGACAGTCTGGGGTCAGAGGCCACTACAGCCCTGCTCACAGAATTAGTACCATTACATGAGGGATAGAGAGGTCAGGAGAGAAAGACTGTCGTTTTAGAAAAATATCTGAATGGGAAGCCATTGAAAGCTTTTGTGTGTAATAGAGAATTGAGGTTGCATAGACAGTGCAAATGTCAGATTTGGGTCAAATGAGTAAATCCTATGCACAACATATACTCCCATATTTTCTCCACTTGTTTTCTGTTGTGTCTATATCAAAAGCATGATTTCAACATCCAGTTGGAAAAAGAAATGTGGTTATAGACCTTATATACAAAAGTAATTTTGACACTAGCAAGTCTGTTCCATCTGCTTCATCACTAGACCAGCAACAGGACACAGGCCCAAGATTAGAGATTTTATTTTTGGGATATCCCAGAGGTGATGGCCTCATCCAGGCAAACCGGATGACAGAGAATTTTATTGGATTTGTTCTTGTCCAGCTTGTCCTGCTGAAGCATTATTAATCCAACTCTTTGCAAAACCCCAGATCAAATTTATCCTGCCACACATTAGACTTTTCTCTTCAATGTTTTCATGAATACCTACTGTTTCATCCCTTTTAGCTCCTGCTTTAATACAACACTCTGACTTATATTTGGTTTCTTGCATTATTAGTGTACTTCCAACAACCTTAAATACCCCAACAATATATACTGTATATGAGCAAAATAACAACTTCTCCTTCAACATTCACTCTCTAATGTCTACTAAAAATACATTCAGAATATAATTTTTTTTGTTGCAAATAGAGATCTTTCTAATATGAAAAAAGTTGGAAATAAAAGGAAAGAAATAAAGGGCTCTGGGGGAAAAAAACATACTTTTGGTTTCAACAGACTGGGTATGCTGTAGATTCTGTGTCATAATCCAACTTCTCGAATATGTGCTACTTTCATGCAGCTACCTAAATCGGTTTATCCAACTGTCCTTCAATCTGTTTAACCAACAAACCAACAAATCTACTGCACAGTACAGATGCCAGTGAGCAAGGTTTATGATGGATATTGACTGTGAAGAGACTAGTAGCTTTGATCATCTAGAAGGGTTTTACATAAATATTGATCAGACGGGAGTCTCCTAGCTCTGAATATACAGAATATCTGAATCTGAATATACAAACATACGAATTCTTCATCTGCTGCACATACTCCCAAACCAAACACTCACCGACTTGCTGATTAGATCAACCACAGAGTGAAGCAATGTGTTTCCTGAGTGTTTGAGATGAATTTTAAGAAGGAAGAAATAGAGAGAGAGAGAGAGAGAGAGAGAGCAAGTTAAAAAGAGAGAGTGAGACTCTGGTTCCATAATGAGGCACGGTTAACCTGATTAATGTTATCGGTAATAAGGACTAATCATTTCCTCTACATCTTAACCTTGCTAAGTTAATCCTGTTAACATGTCTGGTATTGTAGACCAATGTTTAATTAGCAGTGGAAGATCAGGAAGCTAGAGAGCTGTGATGGGGGGTAATGTCAGACTGTTAGAAAACAGCAGCTGCAATTATTTGTGACAGTATTTGATTTTCCCTTCCGAACAAACAGCACAAGCACATAAGCGGCTTTCCTCCCGAATTTTCAGTATGAAATCAATTATATGCGCAATAATAAATCCTCATCTTTCAGCGACGCATGCTGCAGCATGCTCAGCCTAATGACAGCAGACGACTCCAGCAGAGCGTGTCTTTTAAGAAGAGGGAGAAAACCTACCAGATGTGTGTATATCTGTGAGAAATGAATTCATTATTATTTTTACAGCATGCAACAAGACAGGTTCAGCACTGACTTACGCAGCAAACGCATAATATTAAATGTTGCCGTTTGATATTTTCTTCTGTTTTTATCTTATTTTTTCTTCAGTGTTTCTCTCTTTCTGTTCTGTACACTGGCACACTGGGAATAAATGAGTGTGTGAGGGACAAGTTTGGATTCTTCAGTTTGTTACAAAGAGCGTGTTTGCATGCACAATAATACTCCTACTATTATCTGATTTGGGGAGTTTATTGACATAGGCATGTAAACAGCATACCACAACACTTCATATTGAATTAAGATCATTAGGAGATTGCAGGAAATCTGATGCAGACTCTTAGATTTTACATTACATTTACATTTATGGCATTTGGCAGACGTCCTTCGACAAAGCGACTTACGTTTTATCTCATTTTACACAACTGAGCAGTTGAGGGTTAAGGGCCTTGCTCAGGGGACCATCAGTGGCAGCTTGTCTGTGGTGGGATTTGAACTCATGACTTTCTTGTCACTAGTTCAATGTCTTACCACTGAGCTACACTTTTACATCATTCACTGGATCTGCTATACACAGTGCCGTAACAATGTATTTGCCCCTTTCCCAATTTCTTCTACTTTTGCTAATTTGTCACATTTAAATGTTTCATATCGCCACACTAATTCTAATATAAGATAAAGACAACATGAGTAAACACAAAATGTGAAGCAGGATAG
Source organism: Leptodoras oyakawai (assembly GCA_024363135.1). NCBI lineage: Eukaryota > Metazoa > Chordata > Actinopteri > Siluriformes > Doradidae > Leptodoras > Leptodoras oyakawai. The sequence goes on from JANCOA010000049.1 coordinate 10,171,091, forward strand.
AAGGTCTCAAAAAGCAGCACATGATGCCATGTTCTAAAGAGATTCGAAAACTGTTGTGAAACAAAGTGACTGAAATCTACCAGTCTGGAAAGGGAGAGCCGTTATCCACAAATGGAGACAAGTGGTGAATCTTCCCAGGAGTAAGAAAATACCATAATAACACCCAGAGTCCATCAATAACTCATCCAGGAGGTCACAAAAGAACCCAGATGAACATCTAAACACCTGCAGGCCTCACTTACCTCAGTTACAAAATGGATTCCATGGCAGCACTGCAAGGCAAAACACTGCTGACCAAAAAGATGACAAAGGTTCGTCTCACATCATATCTTTGATTTGGCTCCTGTTACATCTGGTGTAAAGCTAACACTGCATTCCACCATAAGAACACCATTCCCACAGTCAAACATGGTGGAGGTAGTGTAATGTTCTGGGGTTGCTTTGCTTCTGCAGGACCTGGACAACTTTTCATAATTGATTAAACCATGAATTCTGCTCTCTATCAGAAAATCCTGATGTCCACCTATCAGTTTGCGACCTAAAGCTCAAGCACAGTTGGGTTACACAGCAGGACAATGATCTGAAGAACACAAGCAAGTCCACCTCTGAATGGCTCAAAAGAAACAAAATGAAGGTATTGGAGTGGCCAAGTTCTGACTCGAATCCCATTGAGATGCTGTGGAAAGACCTTAAACGAGCAGTTCATGCTCACAGACCCTGCAGTGTAGCTGAAATAAAACAATTCTACAGAGAAGAGTGAGTGAAAATTCCTCCAATGTAAACGACTCATTACAAGTTATCACAAACATTTGATTGCAGAGGGTGACTATCTATCTATCTATCTATCTATCTATCTATCCATCCACCCATGTTATATATTACTGAAAATTAAAACACTAGACTCATTTATTGTTTATCATTTATATATAAGCATATCACTTATATACACTATAAAGCATATGACTATGTACACCTATAAAAGAAGCATGATCAACAATCAACTGTTATTTAGGACACAGCAGTAGAATTATCAATGTGCACACACAGACACACACACACACACACACACACACACACACACAGACACACACACACACACACACCCCTCCAGCTTTAGCCCCGGATTCTCTTCCCAGAACCACCTCCTTCTCTACGCTTCACTTTCTTCCTTTCCTCTTTCCTGCTTTCCTCCTTTCTTCTCTGACCCAGCACTAATAACAAACATACTTAAGCTTAGGTTTCAGACCTCCGCCACGGTCTTTGATAAATAAACCGATGTTTCCTAATAAAGTTCACATTGTTGTAAAAGTTTCTCCCCACAGGGAAGCGGGCAGCAGCTGTGTGCTCGCAGTGGGGTGATAAATCAGATCCACACTTGCTTCAGTACGATTGTACTGTCCAGATCTCTGATCTGAGACGTGAGAGACAGCTGCATAGCAGAAACACATCAACATCATGGCAGAGGGCCAGGCAGGTTTAGATACTGATCTATTGATGATCAAAAGAAGCAGGTCAGAGAGAATCAATAACAACAGACTATGCGGGACAGATTGGATTCAGCCCGACGCTAGTGGTGGGCACTGGGACACTGTCGCAGGAGCGGGTGATTTCAGTGCAGTCAGATATAAAAATCACAGAACAAAGAAAGACTATTCATTAACATGGGAGCAAACTTCAGAAAGCAGCTTGTTCACACATGGCTCATTTATCAGTGTGGTTTAAATTATTAAACTGACTTCATTATAAAATGATTGAGGGCAGGTATATAAATAACTGCATGATTGAGCAGAACTGGTGAAGAGTGTCTGTGGGAACTGGTGGGTGTGGTACTCGGGTATGGGTTTACTGATTCTTTGAAATCTGAATTGACCTTCTTATAAAGATTGGATGCTTGTATTCCTGCCTAAAACATCACAACCCTCTCTTAGCCCTTTTCAAAGAACAAAACCAGGTTTGGACTGGTTCGGGCTTCTTGCGAACTTTTAGAGAAGCGACTCGCACTTGTCGCACAGTTTTCATTGGAACCAAGGATGCATCAACAATGGTGTTGCACAATGCACAACAGGAGTAAACCGTAGTAACAAAATGGTGGAGCACCAACTGCAACCTTGTGCTGTATTTGTACAGATGTTTGTTTTTAATCCAAAAAGTAAGCATGGATCAACTATTGGTTATAAGAAGAAATAGAAGACTATTCCATGTAAGACGAATGGTATGTAAAATGTTTTCATTTGGAGACTTTTAGTAAAGGAAACTAGCAAGAAGCTTGTAAGACTTAAGTTTGTCATTATTTACTGTATATATGTATTAAAAAATGGAAAATACATATACATTTTAAACTTTACAGGTATTGTTAAACACCCTGAGAGGACGGAGGGCTTTTGTATGGACACATCCATGTGCGCAGCTATGGTGGGATGCTATTGGTCCTGACTGTAACAAAGAGCAGTAAGACATCTGTCATCGTCTTGGCCCCATTTTGCAAACAAAAAACACCAACTGCCATTTGTGTATACCTGTGAATAAATGGGTTGTCATTGCACTATGAAGACTGGCTACCAACAGTGAATACCAGAGCATGAGTCACATTTTTGGTGTTGTGGCTGTTTCCATTGTGTACCGGACTTCTGCAATGCTGTTATAATAGTGCTGCTTCCTGAGCACATTAAGACTCCAGAAATTGGCAGAGATGGCCATATTGGTTCCCCTATAGAGATAAACTGAAGAACCTGAAGGGTTTTAGCTATAACATTTTTTATAGATAGATTTTCCATGTGGCCCAATCCAATTTTTGCAACAGTGAAAAGTTCACCTCAGCAAGGTGTTTCTCGAGTTACTCTGCAGGGATCACTGTCTTTAAAACTAAAAATACAAAAGTCATTTTAAAATGGCAAGTAATGTTGTAGTTACAGTACTTCTAAAATCAAATCCTGCCAATCAGAACCCCACAGTGCATGCACAGCTCAACTCTGATTAGAACCAGTGGAAGGAAGGATAGAAAAAATGTAAAAGGCAGGGTTGAGGAGAAGATGATTTCACTCTCTTTTCCAGGGCAGTGGGAATGGTAGCTGTTAGGGTCAGATGGCTGTAGGGTTGAGCTGCTTTTTCGTGTTTGCCCTATGCCCATCAAAACCAGCCTTGTTTCAGCTTAAATAAACTGCACCAGTGGGCATGTCCTCAGGCCAGAGTTACTCATTATGAGAGGAAATCAGTGGGGGAGTGGGAGAATTGTTTGCATAAGTGGTTATTTAACCACTGTTTGTGTGTGTTTATGTCAGTACTCATGTGTTCCTTTACTTGTGAGGGTGCTTCACCACAAGAGCACAATTTCTGATTGGGTCAGACAGAAGCGATCTTAGTCATCTTTCCCCTCCTCCACTGTCTCAGCTTTGAGAAGTGGCAGAGAGCATAGACAGTGGTGGGTTCCTGGCTGAACTGAAGTTAGAGGGTGCATAGAGTAGCAATGAAAGTGCTGTACGAGTGTGTTTTGGGGAATGATAGAGACGTGGAACATTCAGCCTTCACAATGAAAGATAAGCACCAGAGAAAGACAGAGAAACACATTTTTTTTTACAGTGCGGCACTTAAATTTCCACATAAAAGACACAGAGCTGTACTTTTTCCATTGCTCACAGTTCTGCAGAAACGTACGATACTTAATCATGATAGAACTGTTACTGATTGGTTGTGTGTATCATGCCGACCATGCTACACCATGCTCATGGAGAGAAAACGGTTTAAATAAAAACCGAGAATAAAAACACTGGGTAGTCTATTTCATTGATCGTTGTTTTTTTGTACCTTCAAAAGCCTTGTTTTTTTTTGTCTTTTTATTCTTCCAGCTGTAAGAACATTAAATGTCTCAACCAGCACAAACAACATTTTTTTTGCAGTCTTCATAGAGGTTTTTAGTGCATTAGTAGTGCATTTTAGTGCATTTCTTCACTTTCTTTTCCATTTCTTCATCAAAGCGTGCAATCCCACCTCACACGCAGCATTCCTGGGATAGGCTCCAGATAAAGAACGTGCACACGGAAAGAATGAATGAATGAATAAAAGGTAACCCTACAAATCCCATGGAAAACAGCTTTCACTGGAAAGTAGGGCAGGAGATAGGAAGGAGGCAGGGACGAACATATGGGACCACTGAAGGATGAATGTGATTGAGATAAACCTGTCGTTCCATACTGAGATTTTCACTTGATCAAAGCGTCCTTCAGCATCCACCGGCAAAAAGGAAAGACCAATCAATTCACCTAAAGGCGTCACATATGCAGCAGAACTTTCAACAGCTCAGCAAATCCGCTCGCCTTCTCACCTTACAGCCACGCTTCAACCAAGCCTTGATGTTGTGCTGACAGGTCAGGGGGAAAACAAGCAGCTCCAACTCCAAACTCCTGCTTCACTAAGCTGTAGCTATCATTTTGGTCAAGCTGAGTATTTGGTGTTAATATATTATGCTTCTGGGTTAAAAGAAAACCAGCATGGCCTGCTGAACTACTTTGAACTGTCTTTCTCCTGCCAGACACACCATTTAAACTGTCTTCTTATCTTAAAGGGTTTGTTAAATATCCTGGATCCATTTAGCACAATCTTGAATTTCGCAGAAGTCTCTTACTGACCCATGCTGACCCACATATATAACTGCAGAGCTGACAGATCAGACGAGTAAAGCAAATCCTGGGAATCTGATTGCACTCAAGCAGAGCACGGTTCCGATTTCACCTCTCTCCTGCTGTTAACCCTCCTGTTTCAATGCCTAGCTCTCAGCACCAGCAGTCAAGCACTCCAGCTCCACGTTTCACTAACCTGGAAAAGGTGGCTTCGGTTTTCAGACACTGATCTGATGGCAGACCTGATCTGTGTTTGTTTAGTTCAACGAACAAAGACTGTGTGTGCTCCATCCTGGCTCTCCACACCTGCAGCTTCTCCGCTGTTAGTGTTTCTCCAGCTTTGGACACACACTAACTCAGATGCCTCACATGACCTCATCTGATCCTGCTTTCTGATGACTTGCTTTTCATACCCAGGGGTTCCGGCTTTCTTAGGTTACTTTCATTATATGGTACAAGACGACCTACTGTTACACTGTTACCTTTTTTTTGGTTCACAGTAAAAGAACTTTGTTATGAAACTTCCACAAATGATTGATACATACATTCAGAGGTGGAAAGCATACCCAAAAGTTTTTTATCAAGTCAAAGTCAGTAGGTCAGTCTAAAATATTCTGCCAAAATTTCAAGTACTTTGAAAAATGTTAAAATTGTTCACTGTATTTAAAGCAGAAAAGTAGAAACTCAGACATTTATAAAAGGATGGTCTATAAATCGTCTATAAATTGACAGGCACCTATGGAAGCTTCTATGGAGTTCTGGTAAGTGGTAAATGGTAAGTCATCACAATTTAGCGATTTTCAACATGGTTTAATAGTTTAATCGTGAGATGGGTCACAGCATTTCAGAGTAGAAGAAAAGTTTGGGGGTGACACGGTGGCTCGGTGGGTAGCATCGTAGCCTCACAGCAAGAAGGTCCCGTGTTCAATCACCGGGTGGGGCGGTCTGGGTCCTTTCTGTGTGGAGTCTGCATGTCCTCCCCGTGTCCGCATGGGTTTACTCCGGGTACTCCCACAGTCCAAACGTTAGGTTGATTGGGGTCTCTAAAGTGGCCCTAGTGTGTGAGTGTGAGTGTGTGTGTGCCCTACGATGGATTGGCGCCCTGTCTAGGGTGGTTCCTGCCTTGCGCCCTATGCTGCCGGCTAGAAATCGGCTCTCCTGTGACGCTGAAAAGGAATAAGCAGTCAAGAAAATGAATGAATGAATGAAAAGTTTGGATTTTCACATATGAGCATTTCAAGGGTGTACCGTGGCTACAAGAATTCCGGCAAAACCTCAAACTTACGACAGCAGTGCGGCCGTAAAAAAAGACTCGAGTCCAGAATCAGCTGGCAAGAATCATTTCACGCGATAGGTGTACAACACTGCCTCAAGTAACATCAGAATTCAATGCTGCGGCCTCAACAAACATCAGTGTGAGCACTGTGTAACGTTCATTCCAAGATCCCGTGGGGGACCTTCAGAGTATTAACTGGTTTTTCAGGTACCTCAGTGTATTACCTAAGGCTACTAGCTCCTTGAATGAATAATACAAACTGTCTTTATATGCAAAGTGTACATTGCAGAAGATATATTGTGAGTACAGTGAGTATTACGTCTGATTCTTTTTGTCCTATCTGTTAAGGGTTATATTTGTTAGGAATCTAGATCAAATCACTGGAGCTGTCTGCAGATGCTGAAAACTAACATGAATATGTGATTATAGAGAAATGTAGTGAGTGGAAGGCTGAGATTTTAAAATTTATATGGAGTAAAAGTCAAAGGTACAGTATTTGGTGGAAGAAAAACAGGTACATAAACAAAAGATTTAAAGCTGTGTAGGATGCAGAGGGATCTATTAGCAGAAATGTACTATAGGATTCATAATTATGATTTTATTAGTGTATAATCACCTGTAATTATGAATCGTTGTGTTTTTGTTAGTTTCATGAGTGCCGCTGTAGTCGCTCATTCCAGTCGATGTTGCACGCTCTCTAATACGCATACTAATGAATGACGGTAAGAGCGCTGTCCGTTCTGCGCTCCCTAGAAAACAACCCGCTCCCATACAGACATGAAGTTCTCCTTCTAAGCTTCGAAGGCTTAGACACTAATAAAAACTTACTTAGTAGTAGAATATTTCATTTATTCTATTAAAGCCCTTGGGATCGTACACACTGCACCTTTAAGCAACAGCAAATAAAGTAAATCATACCTATATAGTAAATCATACATAAAATGGGTTTGCCCTTGCTTTCTAAGATAAAATAGCTGCTTTATGCACCTGTTAAAGACATCAGTTTGACAAGGTTAAGGCAACTATTTGATGACATTCTGTAAGGAAGTACAGCCAGAATCTGCGAGAGAAAGAGTACAAGGGTGAGTGATACTGAATAAAAGAGTGAAAGAGAGAAAGTTTGTATTTCTGTTTGCCACAGCAGGTCTTCACCTTCACATTTTTTCAACATGCCAGTCAGCTTAAAAATCACAGCAAGCAGAAGAACATAATTCTCTTTGACTTTGCTCACCTTTTTCTCCTCTCTTCAATAATGCATTTACTGTATAAGTTTTGAAAGACAAGGCATGCAAAGGCATCAATAAGTAAGCAGGAGGCTGCTTTTGATGCATGTTCACAGCCACCACTCCTGTGTCCTTGCACCTCTCCAACAATTCTGTTTACTCAAGACTAGAGCTCTGCTGCACTTTTCTTTTACCTCCCCTTGCTTTCTCCCACTTTTTTTTCTCACTCTAACATGGTTTGCGTGGTATCCTGGCTGGCATGGCTGTCTGCTCAGGTGAAGAAGTTAGAGTTGGTGGTTGTTCTAGGTTGTGAAACAGACATGGCCCCCTGAGGGCTGCTGGTACATGTGGAAGGAGGACCAGTAGGAATACCGCTACAGTCACCTGACAGCACCAGTGCCAGAGATGTGGAGCGTGATAGCACACCTCGCTCTGCTTTACCCCGTGTCACCCTGAGGGGCTTCCCTGCTTCCTTGTCACTGGAGATTTCACATGACTCCTGAGCCTGGGTTTCATAAACAACTGTTACTTTTCTTGAGTAACATCAAGGCTGACATTTAAATAGCACAGGTTGCAAGAGGCCCAGACTATACAATCATTAGACACCTTGTTTCAGAAATGCAAGCCAAGATATAAAGAAGGTTGTGAAATGCAGGAGGAAGAGAATTTGCTTGTGAAGCACAGACGTGTAGGAATAGCTGACAGAGGACGTAAGCACAATGTAAATTCTAAGGGAAGAGATGCAACCCAATGTCAGTGTGAAATATGACATCAATTAACAGAAAGCAGAGCGTAATGGCACTGGAGAAGGCAAGCTGTGGAAACAAGAGTGGGCCAGAAAAAAGCCTGATTATTAACACCTTAGTGTCGAAAGAGCTGAATGTGCAGAAAGACAGAACTCAGGAAAAGGCAGGAGGAGGAGGAGGAGGAGGAGGAGGAGGAGGATGGCTGTCGGTTAAACAAAGGGACAATAAAGATGTTTTGGCATGTAGCTCCGTTTCTGTGGGTGGTGTCATTTTTCATCTGCCTTTGTGAGCATGTTGGAAGTAGTTTCATGTCACTCATCAGCGCAGACCCAGGAGCTCGCTCACGCCTTCACGAGGAGGCAGGTGACGCCGTCAGCTCCTGGCACTGCCACGGAAATGAACCCCTCTCTGATAAACGAGTGCTCATCCTATCCCTCCTTTTTCATTAGCCTCCATGTTTTGAGGCCAGTCAAGTGTAGCACACAGCAAATAAAACACCAGCAGGAAGAAAAGCAGAGTGAGCAAGGCGTGCATCATTTAATGAAGCAGAAAGAAAATGTTTTCTCCGTTCACTTGCAATGTTCTTTCATTGCACTTTATAATTAAAGATGAAATAAGCAGCCTCAAATAAGCAGCTTCTTTCACTTTAGGGTTATTACGCTCTGCATTTAAAAAGGCTTCGCCCTTATTATTTTCCAACCTGGGGAATGGAGAAAGAAATGGAGGAGAGAGGCAGGGGATGTGAAATAAAAAGAGGATCACACTGTGAGGGAAAGTGGTACCTGAGAGCAGAATGGAGAGGAAGAAGAAGAACAATGCACTCAAAATTACTTTCTTATTTCCAATCACTGTGTGTTTCCACTTTGTGTTTCATAATATTCACATTTGTGTAGAACAAGTGTTTGTTCAGAATCTAAAGGCAGTGTGAATGGTGCGGGCTGTCAGGATGGAAATGAAGGGGGTTGTGTGTCCAAATGAGGTCTCTTCTCTGGAGAATGACCATTTCCCCTCCTTTATGCATCCAGGGAGCATGGTTAATACCACCCTGCCTACACACACAAACCCACACGCTTTCCTCAGACACAGCATAATCAGCAGAAGATCAATTTTAAATCACTTGCTTTGAACAGTATCTCATATTGCTTCAGTATCACATGTCTAAAATGCATCACATATTGCTTCTTAATGAGGCTAGAAAGTTCCTCTGGGGCCCAAAAAAGTTAGAATAAGAAAGAATGAAAACGGACTGAACACCAGACAACAGCTTCATAAATAAAACTTTACATAAATAAATCAATGTTAAGTAAGCATTTTGGTTTAAATGCCTTCTGTCTTTCTTCTGCCCATGGCTAGTATTTTCTACATTAATGCTCTTAGTTTAGCACTATACAGAGACAGGCTCTCTAGTTCATGTAGTTTTTGCACATGGCGGGTTTGTAAGCAGGTCACCCCAGGGCTTGCACTTTTTCAGTGAGTGTGGAAACTTTCACCGTGCTTTGTAGAAGTGTGGAGATCGGGTTTGATCTGGCAGCTTGCTGGACACTACACAAGCTCAGGCTGGTATGAAGTACTGTGAAATGGAGATGTGTCAACTCACGCCCTGCTGTCTGTTACGGCTCGGGCATAAAAGAGCATTCTTTCACAACAAGGCAAGACTGACTGCAACACTCTCTAAATTTGGCGTGAAAGCAATGATTGCATACACACATCTTAGAATATATATGATAGACTGTGTTACCTATGAAATGCACCCAAAAAAACGAGAATTAAAAGTAACTAAAGCAGTTATTGCATACTGCTACATACATAATGGCCTGTTCATTTTGGTGGGCCAGAGCCTGAGCAGGACAAATTGCAGTGCAACATGCTGTTTTGTCCGATGCAGAGTGAAACCGATGAATGTGGTGTGTTTTGGTCTTACTCAGCAGACCAAAAAACCTAAAACATTTGTTAAGAGGTGTGTGGGAAGAGGTGGGGCAGGAATTCTTTCATGGTCAGAAGAGTGGCTTGGAAAAAAAACCCTCTTTGCAAGCATGCATATACACTGAAGTACCAGAAAAACTGGTACAGGAGCCTATGCAAAATACATAGCAGCGCCACCTATGCATGTCATTGGTTACATCTGCCAGTGCGTACATAAAGTGATAGACATCTATGGAAGTTTCTATAGCTGTTTCTGCCATGAGAACGTGAAGTTATGACAATTTTGTGATTTTCAACCCGGTTTAATAGTTGGAGCTTGTTTTCACTAATTTTCACAAATAAACATATTAAGGGTGTGCCGTGACTACAAGAATTCCAGCAAAACTTCAGATTTAGGACAGCAGCGTGGCTGTAAAAAGACCAGCGTTGGTTGGTGAGAATTGTTAGAACACCACTTATGCACATCATTGGTTGCATCCGCCAGCGAGTACATAAAGTGACTGACATCTATGGAAGCTTCTAGCGCTGAATGTGAATGAAAGTTATCACGATTTAGCGATTTTCAACACGGTTTAATAGCTGGACTTTGTGAGATGGATCAAAGTATTTTAGAGGTAGAAGCAAAGTTTAGATTTTCACATATGAGCATTTCAAGGGTGTACCATGACTAGAAGACTTCTGGTGAAATCTCCAACTTACAACAACAGTGTGGCCGTAAAAAAAACTTTGGGTTGAACGTGACAAGAATCAGCTGGAAGTCATCATTGCCTCAAGTAACATCGAAATTCAGTGCTGGGGCCTCAACAAACATCAGCAAGAGGACTGCAAAATTCCCTCCAAGATCCCATAGGGGACCTACCAAGTATTAACTGCTATACCAGATTTTCTGGTGCTTCAGTGTAAATCACAGAAATCACAAGTATGAAACATAGAGCCAGTGCTGAATCATAACTGGATTAAATTACAATAATGCAAATGCTCATATGATTCCATTAATATGATTTTTTTTACTGAGGCAAACTATGGACATCCTGAGGAAGTTCTGTACATAAATGTTTTTGTTATGCCATTGTCAAATTTTCTCTTATGATGTTGGACATATGATACACTCTATATATTGTATGTGTATTATATTATACAATACAGTACAGTATTATACAATACAATAATAATAATAACCCATAACCTTGGTTTACTTCCTGTGGGTGAGTTGAGTCTGCGGTCCATCCGCACCACTCTCTTTCAAAAGGCTCCTCAGGGGTAAAGGTTTAGTTTTTGTAGGGATTCTACTTGTAAGCTTTTCTGTAAGGGAAACTGAACCTTAGAGAGTTTCTCCCAGAGAGACTAGCAGAAGATTCATGTAGTGTGCTGGCAGAAAGTTTTTTAAGAGTGTAAGCTTTGACTGAGACGGGACCAAAACTGCCTTTAGCAAATGGTTTGCACTGGTTGCACTGGTCTATACCTGAGGGCAACTGTTCAAACTGCACTGATTTAAATGGACAAAATATTTAACAGGTGAACGTGCCTTCAAGTTCAATCTGTGATATATGTATGTGGGCGTATATATTCCTACACTACATCCTATGAACCAGTACGGAGCTGGATCAGCAGAGTGGGAGCATGGCATGGCCAGTGCACTGTGTGGTGTTTCTGAAGTCATTTGCCAGAGGACATCCCCTGGTCAGTCAGTCTCAAGCCCAGATTCAGATGTGCAGCTGGAAGTCCAGGCTATCTGCCGAAGCTCTGTGTCCCAGAGCACACGTTCCCCTTTAGAGCAGATAGAGAACACATGGAGTCCAGAGAAAGAAATCAGTTCTTCATCTGCCTTTGACATAAATGGAAAAAATGTCTGTCATAAAGCAGCTCCCATGAGACAACCCACCAGTGCAAAACCCACAGACGTTTTGAATTTCATGAGGCTACTGAGGACACATGCTGCTTGAAGACTGATATAAAAATCAACCCAGTGTCTGAAATGAGACAAGCGTATCTTTCCCACTTTCCTTCCGAAAATTAACATATTTAACATTCTTGTAAAGCTGAGATTTCAAGTGAGGCTCACATGTCAAAAACCAAGACACAGCTGAAGGCAAAGTCAAGACATTACTAGAGGCTTTCTCCATTTAACTCAGTAAGATTCTTAAATTAAGTTCATCAAAACAGCAAATTTACTTACTATTGCTTATTTGAAACATACACATATGCTTTCACACATGAGACAATATGAATGCACAGATGGAGCTGATGAAACAGACAGAAGCAGATTGCAGTCAGTGCAGCGGGGCTGACAGTATGAGCAGGAGTAAGTAAACAAATAAGCAAATATTTGTATGTCTATTAAAACTCTATGAAAATCATGCACCCTAATATCCTAGGCATTAAATGCAGCAAAGACCTGAACAGAAGCCATATAGCCCATGCTGTGTCTTCCTGCCCATGCTTGTACACTCTCACATACATGAAAACATATATGTTGAAAAATATATTTTATTAAATATTCCATTCGTGATACCTGTCCTCGTTCAGGTGCACCCTGACAAATAAAGGCATTGAACTCTACTTCTCCTTGTCTCCTTATTGGTTGGGTATCACTGTGGGGACATGGTTGCACCTTCAGTTTGCATCTTTTATCTTTAGTTATCTAAGATATCTACCTACAAAACTCTAAAAACTAATTAATGATTCATAAGCATTTCTACCAGGTAAAACATACACACTAAATGTACAGAAGCCACATCCTTGCTGGTCCCAGTGAAAAGGAAAATTATGGTTTTGTACCTTTCTGAAGCAGGGCTGTGGACTCATGGGGAGTACATGGTAGAAATAAGCCTTGGGAATTGTCATCCTAATTCTGACCAAATACTTTTAGTTTTATCCTTCTGCCCTGATTAATAACCTTCATCTCATATTATTCATATAACTCATGGTGATTTAATAAATCAAGCAATGCCATTAATTTCTACTTTGTCCCCCCATAGAGATTTGGTTGTTGCACTGGCTTTAAGAAACTAACACCCTAAAACTGCACTAACATCCCCAGTGCCTTTCATTACTGTGGCCACTACTGGAGAAGTTCAAAATAACAGCAATTAATCTCCTTTCTCATTCATCCTTACCTATATGAGGGAGCACATTTCTGTGTAAAATTCAACCCTGGTAACTTTCAGGCCTGTCAGGAAGACCCAGGAGACCCACAAAACCCAACCCTACATTCCTGAGCGAGGAGGGGTGTTTAAATGTGTGTGTGTGTGTGTGATCAGTTTCATTGCACCTTTCTCAACCCAAAATGGTGGTTAAATATAGAATAGTGGAGATGAAGGTTGAAGGTGCTCCTTTGAGGATCGAAGACATCATTTTCACCAGAGAAAACATGTATTTCCTTTTCAGTCTGCCTGGACATGGACTCTTACTGTGTCCCTGTGTGACTCTCGTTCAGGCTATGTCTCTCATTCTCACAGCAGACTCCAGTTTCTCTAGCCCTAAAGTGAATATGGCATAAGATGACTGAGCAGGCACACTTTCTTTTATCTATGTGCTTTCAGACCTGGAGGTCTCTCTCTCTCTGTCTCTCTCTCTCTCTTTTCTCACTCTCTCTCTCTCTCCATGTCAGGTCTCTCCCATAGAAACGCACCAGGCACAGAACATCAAAGCAGTCCCTTGCGCTACGAGTGAAACTTCAAAGGTTGGATGTGTTAGTCTCAGTGAATATGTGTTCAGCTAAAGCTCACCGTAGATAACAGCTCCAAATACACTGCTGTAATTTCATGCTCCATTCAGATGCCATTTCAACCTGAGAATTGACTTCTTGGCATAATTAAAAGGGAGAGCTCAGTAAGGGCAGAAAAATGGCTTAACGCACAGGTTTTCCTTCAGGTTTAAAAGAAGGTTTAAAAACATTTAAAGGAACAATGAGAACCTGATATTCATTGAGTACACCTGGGTCCCTTGGGGTATTAAACCTTTATCATCCTCAACATAAGCAGATAAGTATATAGAGGAATAAGCACATTTATAATGTCATGCCTGTGTTTGTGGTTTTTCCATAACAAAATTCATCATTCCAGCTCAAGGTTCCAGCTCTCTGGTTTCCATACTTGCTCACGATCTTCAGTTAATGGTACTTGGGTGGTTAGGCAAGCAACACTGTTTGATTTTAACTGGTTATAATTGCATCACACTGTGACACCTTACTGTAGGAATTGAAGATCACTGATACAGGGAAACAATCAATGACAGGGTAGTGTGATACTGAAGTACCAGAAAAACAGACTTAAATAAAAATACTTGGTATACTTAATTTCCTCACGGGATCTTGGAGGGAATGTTGCACAGTCCTAATGGTGATGATTGTTGGGCCTCAGCATTGAAATCTGATGTTACTTGAGGCAGTGTTGCACGCCTGTCATGTGAAATGAACCTTGCCAGTCGACGCTGGTCACGTTCACCCAGAGTCTTTTTACTGCCATGCTGCTGTCTTAAGTTTGAGGTTTTGCCAGGATTCTTGTAGTCATAGTACACCATTGAAATGCTCATATGTGAAAATCCAAACTTTGCTCCTACCTCTGAAATGCTATGACCCATATCAGGGGGCAGCTGTGTGCTTGTGGTTAGGAAACCAGCCTTGTGACCTGAAGGCCACTGGTTCCATCCCTGCAACCGACAAGACGTGGCTGAAGTGCCATTTAGAAAGGCACCTAACCCCCATCTGCTCCCTGGGCGCCGTGGACGAGGCTGCCCACCGCTCCGGGCTAATGTGTGCTCACTTCACTAGTGTGTATTTATGTGTGTTTCACTGCATGGATGGATTAAATGAGGAGGACAAATTCCTCTGTACTCAAACACAGTAGGGCAGTACTTCATTAATATTAAAAAATGTAAATAAAATTGAGCTCCACCTATTAAACTGTGTTGAAAAAATCCCAAAATCGTGATCACTTGCCATTCTTATGGCAGAAACAACTCTAGAAGCTCCCATAGAAGTCTATCGCTTTATGCTTAATGACAGAACCTGTATAAATTAAGTCAAGTTTCTTTTTCCTAAAAGTACACTTTAAAATGAACATGACTGGATGTAGGAGGTAAGCAATTTCTCTCTGTGAATAAAGGAAAAAAACTAGTTAGGTGCAAACCACAACACAATTTGCACATCCCCATCAACACACGCAGCAGACACCCTCATCAAACACAGCCTACATCTTCAACTCCTCAGGGTGTATGCGAGTGCTCAGCACACGAAGGTACACAGATATCACACATAACTGGCACATTTCTCTCCATCACGAGGTGTGCTGTGTGTGATTTAAACAGTGTGTGCTATCTAGATAGCCTGGTGTAACATCTTGGTGTAAGTGTGTGCACTTAGACCTTATTGCTTAAGCACACAGCTTACATTTTGCCATGTACACACAGCCTGCTAACCTTAGAACAACCATCCTTGGCTTTACTCGGAGTAGAGTTACACTTACACTATAAGCGCGCCACTCTCTCAGAACTGTGCTCGCCTTCAAACTGTCCACTCACTGAAAAGCCATACCCTCAGGGAGAAAAAGTGAGAAATAACCTGGTGTCTGCTTTTCACAGGTCTAGGATGCACTCTTATTCCTCTCTTCCTCATGCTCTGTCATTCAAAAACACACACACAGGGTGAAAGGCAGCTCTGCGCTGTTAGGAATACACACATGCAAATAAAAAGTCTGTTCCTTACAATATGGAAGAAAGAGAGAAATATTTCTCCATGTGACACTATACTGTCACGTATAGAGTATAGGAGGAGTCGAACACAGTAAAAATATACTAACACAACCACAGTTAGTGCAGAACAATACAACAAAAGAGAATACATTCTTATATGCCTCTGAACTCT
>JANCOA010000049.1:10190400-10202237 GCA_024363135.1 Leptodoras oyakawai
GCCCCACCCGGGGATCGAACCCGGGACCTTCTTGCTGTGAGGCGACGGTGCTACCCACCGAGCCACCGTGTCGCCACCGGCTCGTTCATATTTCACAAAGATAAACCAATAATCACTGATATGGTGATACTTTCTGTGAAGAGACATTTATTGAGCATTTTTGGTAGGAGTCTCTGGTTTCTGAGATTTGTATAAGACAGTAGTAGTAAGTCTTGGTTTCTCTTCAGGACAGAGGACTTTGAGCTTTCTGGTTTCACAGTAATATGACAAGCTGCTTTGTTATGCTTTATTCCTTACATAAGACTCATCACCATGAAACTTCTGAGTTAATAAACGTATCCTCACGGAATAAACCAGCGTAATAATGTATCACTAGCTCTGTCGAAGCGCTAAAGTTGCAGTCATATACAGTATGGTGAAGTATAGTGTCGAAAAGCAGTCTGGTTTCGTCTTTATTACAAGATCTTTGCCTGTGGATGTGTAAATCGAGTAACAACCATCGTTTCTGGAAATGCAATGGTTCGCTGCTATTTGAAAAGCTTTTGAAAAGCTGTTATCTGACCTTTATTCTCCTGCTAGCATGTACTGTCTCTCATCCAGAGCTGCTTTTTGAGTCACATCTCTGATAATCATTCCTGTTTCATGAGACCAGACTGAGACCTGGACTATGACATACACCAGAGTACCCCTCTGCACTGAGCATGTTTATGACCTGATACACACTGTTAGCACTTCATTTCCAAAAGATGATTGGAGAAACATATAAGCAGTCAGCCAGAGACATATAACTATAATCTAAAGTTTTATTGTGGGATATTTAGAAAACAAAGGAACCCCATTCAGAAAAAAGCAAGGTCTCGTCATTGAACATGTGTTCATAAGTGTGAGTGGGTCCTGTCGATCTATAGCGAAAAAAATATGCATGGTTAAGACGGAATGCAGAATATGACCTTAAAAGTGGTACAGTTCTCCACAAGGATTACTTTGATCTTTGGCAAAGTTTTCTCCATTTCACAGTGTAATAAATCTCAAAAGAAAACGGTAATGAAGTAATATTGTTTATGTGTCCTGTCTCTTTTCAGAGACCAAATTTCACCAAATCAAAAACAAAGTATCCAGATTTCCAAAGACCAAGTCTTTTTAAAGCTGCATCATATACAAGCTCACATAAAGCTGTAACTATTCAGTTGAGCCTTCAAGAAACCATCTTTTTTTCTATTCTTTTGAACATGGGCCACCTATAGGGTAACTGCCCTCTATTACACTGTCATCTGGCAAAAATGTCAGGTAAATTACCCTGACCTGTCTCACCCATGCTGCAGAGCTTAAAGCCAGCATCAAGACCTCACACAGCAGGAAGCCGGGGAAAGATGAGTACATAAAATCAGGGCTAGATCATCAACCAAAGCGTTACTTAACACTATATACTTTCCTGGGGTATGTCAACTTCCACTGCAAGAGAGACAGCAGTGGAAGTCAAAATCTCACCTTTGGATCATTACTCAGGGACATTTAGTAAATCCAGAGCTTATGCTGGGAACACTGGGAGCGAGCTGGGAATACACCCTCCATGGATGGGATGCATGTTCATTACAAGGCACCATGGGTGCTCATTTACACCTAGTAACATTTAACTTGCATAGTTTTTGTATGGTGGGAGCAGGAAAGACACAAACGCAAAGAGAACAGCCAGAACCCTATACAGACAGTATCTGGAGGAGGAATGTAAGCATGGACCCTGGAGCTGTGAGGATGCAACGCTACCCACTGCAGCTCCATGCCACCCGGTTATTAAAAAGAATATTAAAAAAAAAAAAGACTTTAACCCCTTACAGTCTCATCTTCAAGAAACTATCTGTGTTCCCTTGGCATACAACTCAGAGACAGTGTGCAGTTTAATACTGCTGACTTTAAGATGTATATAAGCTAAAGAGATGTTTGCATATTTACTCAATTGAATTTTTTAAGCCTTTAAACCTTTTTAAAATGCATACTTTGTTTAGTTTGTATTCTTGCTTTGAAGTATATATCTTGGAAGGAGGTGCTGCAAATGATCATAATGCACTCCTGTATGAAGTCCGGGATTCTCACTGCCATGCTTACACAATACTGATTTTCTGAAACTATAGAACTAACGTTCAGCATATCTTGATTTCCCATGCCCTTTCTAACTCAAACTTCACATTCATCGATACCATATTGATACCATGGTCCCTTATACACACAGCAACAGCCAGCTGGTGTTAAACTCTCTGCAATGGTAATTAATATGTGTAATATTTACGTGAGCACATGTGCGTCGCTTTATGACTGCTACACACTATAATGCAGGTGCGTCTCCAGTTGTGTGCTCAGGGCTTAGAAACAGGTGCTCTTTCACAAGAAGCTGTGTATGTGGGTCATGGAATAAGTTTGTTCTGCTCGTTTGTTCCCTGCTCACCAGGACATTGATGTACAAAAGCAAAAAAGAAACAGAGAAACAAAAAGGATTCAGAAAGGCCTCCAGCCCAAATACACACCAAGCCCCAGCCTGAAAATATCTAATGATCTAATTAATTCTTAAAAATGTGTGTGCTGGGTTCCTATTCCTAAGGCTCTTACGAATCAGACACTTGCAAACATTCAGCAGATAGAGTAGAGAGAGAGAGAGAGAGAGAGAGATAAAGAGAGAAAGAGAGAAAGATGAGAGAAACACCACAGATGTGAGTCGTAAACAGAGCTTGCCTAATTAGTGAGAGTCTGTGCTTTAGCTTGCTTGTTTTGCAGCCGCAGAGGAGGGAGAAAACATGCTGATCACACAAACCATAACACAAGAGTAGGTGCACAAATCAGCCAGCCTATAAAATTTTCATGTTAATAGACCAGAATGTCCAATAGCATGAGGAGAGAAAAAAAAACATTTAAAATCCAATCTGAAAGAGTAAGAGAACAAGTACAGGAGCAGGAAAATCTATCCACAGCTCTCATATTGGTCTGTTTTTATCTAATCGAAGTAAAGAAAGCAAAGGACTCGCTCTGGCAAGTGAGCCCAATCCCGCACCGTGTCCCAGCTGTTTAAAGTCTGAATCTTATCAGCAAAAGCTACACTTTAACTCTAGAGACTATTATATAACAAGGAAGGCTGCAAACCATTTTCCAGTGGTCACAGTTTCCATATCAGGAAAAACAATCACCTCTTATTGATCTCCTTATGAAAGTGGGTTGGATGAGAAATCCAAAGCACCGCTGTTCATTACATTACTTTTAATCTCATTCATATAACTTCAATCAGCTATCAACACCAGCTGCCAACCCAGATAAATGGTGTTGCTGTTGAAATCCCAAACCAATGCATTTAAACCCTGAGTGCAATTTTCTTTAGCAAGTAACTTCCAAAATAGAGGATAAAAAAAAGACAAAGTGACTTTGCTCTCTGAGTCTAAGAATTAAAATAAGTCTGAGCCAGTGTGACCAATTTAACAATTTAGATTAAAAAAAAAAACACTGGTGGCCCTGTGTGCCTTGGGCTTAGTTCAGTTTAACCCAGACTAAGAGAAGCACTGATGACCTTGTCCTAGTTCATCATTTAAACTGCTCTGGGCCACTCTGTGTATCCTGTCGATAACCTATTATAACACGATGGAGGAGATGGCTGCTGCACTGCCGTGAAGTTCAATTAACAGAAAGAAGGGGATGTGGACAATGAGATCACAAAATGTCTGTGACTAAGCAAAAGGACCGAAAAAAATCAGAGGAAGAGAATGACAGAGAATGAAAGAGAAACAGACAGAAATACCTGATTTTAGGCACTAGCAATTACTCTAGTCGTGAAATAACTTATCTTTGCTCTGTGTGTAAAGTGTGACTCTACAAAACACTTTCTCACACAGAATCCCCAGTGGTACAACTCGCTTGCAGAAATAATTGCTTTCTTAATACATATTTAATAACATGTGTAAAAACTGGACAAATTTCTGTAGATGTACCACCAGTTTAAACCAGTCTGGCCATTCTCTTCTGACTTCTCTCATTGTCAAGGTGTTTCTCCCCACAGAACTGGAACTCGGTGGATTTCTTTCGGCACTGTTCTGTCTAAACTCTAGAGACTGTCATGTGTGAAAATCTCAGCAGATCAGCAGTTTTTTAAATTCTCAAACCAGCCCATCTGGCACCAACAGCCATGCAACAGCCAAAATCACTGACTTCTTAATTGCATGAATGATCAGGAGTAGACATGTTCCTAATAAAGTGGATTTAAAAAAAAAATAATATTTCTAATAATATAATGTAATACTATTATCCTTTTTAAATTTCCCCCTGGGGATCAATAAAGTCTCTCTCTCTCTCTTTCTCCCTCTCTCTCTATCTATCTATTTTGAATAATATATGAACATTTCTAATATTTCTTTCAATATTTTATACTTCTGTAGGCATTCTTCTGGCCCAGACATTAGCTCCACCTCCAGCTTGAACAAATCTTCAAACACTGCCCCTTCTACAAAAGCCAGTTCATAAGACATACATGGTTTCAGTCAAGCATGTGGAGCTGGTTGACTCCCATGCAGTGTACCCTTCACTGGCTTCCTGTAGCAGCTCGCATCAGATATACCTTGATGCTGAAACCT
This sequence comes from Leptodoras oyakawai, assembly GCA_024363135.1. Classification (NCBI taxonomy): domain Eukaryota; kingdom Metazoa; phylum Chordata; class Actinopteri; order Siluriformes; family Doradidae; genus Leptodoras; species Leptodoras oyakawai. The sequence goes on from JANCOA010000049.1 coordinate 10,195,005, forward strand.
TGATGCTGGCCTACAAAGGCCAAAATGGTCCAGCCCCTTCTTGCCTGATGGCCATGCTCAAAGCCAGAAGCGTACCCAGAGTCATTTGTGCCTCAGGTATGGCTCGACTTGACCCACCGTCATCCAGGATGCATGTGAGGCAAGCGTTCAGACTTTTCTCTGTCCTGGAAACAAGATGGTGGAATTAAATCTCCCTGAGTGAACAGCGGAGTCACTCGCTGTCTTTAAACACCAACTGAAAACCCACCTCCTTTGAGAGCACTTGAATGAGCACTAACTCAAAGCTCTTGCTGAGCTTGCAGCAGTTATTGTATTGATTATGTCTTGTTTTATTGTATTGACTATGTCTTGTTCTTCACAGGTTTTGTGTAGTTTAGGGTTATAGGAATTGTTGGTTGTGATTGTTTGTATTAGGTATTGAATGGCACATTTCTAGCAGTATCATAGCTCAAAGTACATTAAATTCAGGTCTAATATTCCATGTTAATAACTGAGCTCTTTTGTAAGTCGCTCGGGAGAAGAGCTTCTGCGAAATGCCATAAATGTAAATATAAATGTAAGGAGAAGGCTCGATGCTTTAACTCTTTGTTTAACTTTAAACTTTAAAAAGTAACACTGATGAAGGTCTGGTTCTGGCTATTAAAAAAAAGTAATTGGTTACTAAATTATACTAGCAGCCCATAATGTGTCAGTTGTTGATTCACATTAGCAAGACCTATACTTCGTAATTCCAGAAACCCGTTACACAATGATGAAGGTTGCAAAATATTTTCCAGGGTCCCAGTTTCCATTTCGTCACTTCTTATTGACCTCTTAATGAAACTGGGTTTGAATAGACATTAGAATTTGACTCACATGCAGCAGAGGACTACAAATGACACAGTACCTCTTTAAAAGTGGTGCTTTAAATCATTGCTATAGGGCTCACCATGGCTGCTTTTTTTCCTTTAAAAAAGAGCAACTGCTCTTGCTTCTTGCTTCAGCAGCAAGTCTCTGCTGATATGTCTACCTGACTGACAGCTCTCACCTCACTGCCGGCAATCACAATATGCAACTAAAATCTGCACACATACACACACAGACACACTCCCTCACACACACACACACACACACACACACACACACACACACACACACACACACACACACACAATGCCTGGTTCTGCCTGCAACCTTCACCACCAGTTCACAACCCTCCCTGAAACTATGTCTGGCCTGCTCTCATACTAACACAGATTCAAAGAGACGCAAACATCTCTCCAGGGCTTCATTTACAACCAAAAAAGACCAGTTTGCTTCTTTGAAAAGACGTATCCTGCAGTCATTTCTCCCCTCCAAATACCTTAATGCTTTCACCCCAGTCAACACACACACACACACACACATGGTGTAATATTCCGAGAGCCTCAGTGCCAGCTGAAATCTCCGGTGGACATTTCTATAATGGCTGTGTATACAGCGTGTGAGAGCAGGATCACAGGCCAGTCCTCAGGCTAAACACAGCAGATGGGAGAAGAACTAATTGTACAAACTAAATAAATCTAATGAGACATTGGTGGTCTGCAGAGCCTCTGGGCACCGAAATTCCTTCTGTCATCTAAATGTGACACTGAAGGGCACAGACAGAGAACATTTGAGTAAGAAAAACGGAGACTGTTTATATTGATCTGGCGTATCTGTTTACAATTTCATCATATCCTCCATGAAGGAAGCATAAGCTGCGTGCATGTGTTCTGGTAGCTTAATAAACCAAATAATCCTCCAGGAATGACTGCATGGCTGAGCATCTTCTTGGATGCTGAGTGAGTGACACATCTAATCAGCTGCCTGTGGCTGCCTCACACATACAGCAGGGGCAAATACATTCTGCTTTCATACTAAATAGATATCGCTCTATTCAAATGTTGGACCACACCTGCCATAGCAGTCAAATGGCGTAAAATCCATTTGCGCTGGCAAAAAGGATGCTCCCCTATAGACTTCCTAACAAATGTTAAATCTTTTTACAAATGTGGTTCATGTGTTATTCTAATCATTTCTGTTCCAGCAGTTGCTTGATTGTGATGGCAAATTAAGCATATAAAAAGCAATTTATCTTTTTTTTGCCTCACTGCAAAGTTCTGGACCTGATTTCATGACAAAGATGCCATCATTGTTTTCAGCATCAGATTTCTGTGTTTCTAGCATTGTCACAAGGCATTTGCGATCCTGATCATGTTGGAAAATGAGCCAACATTACACTGAAGTACCAGAAAATCTGGTATAGCAGTTAATACTTGGTAGGTCCCCCATGAGATCTTGAGGGGAACGTTGCACAGTCCTCATGCTGATGTTTGTCGAGGGTCCAGAATTCCGATGTTACTTGAGGCCGTGTTGTACGCCTATTGCATGAAACGATTCCTGTCAGCCAACGCTCACTCGGTTCCACGTTCACCCAGAGTCTTTTTAGCAGCCACGCTGCTGTCGTAAGTTTGAGATTTTGCCAGAATTCTTGTAGTCATTGTACATCCTTGAAATGCTTTTTCATCCACTTTGCTTCTACCTCTGAAATGCTATTTCCCATCTCATAAGCTTCAATTATTAAACCGTGTTGAAAATCACAGAATCGTGATTCTCAGAGCGTAAACCACTCTAGAAGTTTCCATAGGTGTCAAAGGAGGACGCAACTAATGACGTGCATAGGTGGTGTTGCTCTGTATTTGCATAGGCATAGTTTTTCTGGTACTTCAGTGTAAATCAAAGCTTAGAATGACATGAGAATAAACAGTTACCAGCAAGCTAGTTTGGTCGCTCTCACTAGGAAATGACCTAGCTAACAGCAGCAGTGCACATAAAGGATTTTCTTAGGATTTTATATATTGTCATTTCAAAGAATGCACTAAATTGAAGTGCTCCATCAAGTGAAAACTGAGCTTTGCCAAAACGTATCAAATGCATGGTATGTATTTTGCCATGCTGTAAACTCCATGCACTTCATGAATGTGATTCAGCTCTGTGCATGCAAAACATGTGCAAAAAGCCAACACTTTGTTCCATCCTTTCTCCACTTTTTTTGGTTGTATGATGCACTCGTTACAGGTTTCTGGGCATTTAATGGGAGCTGACAGGCTTCTCAAAGATCCAAAGACATCTCCAGGTAGTGCTGGCCTCATTGACAAAGACACACTTTTGAGTGTATGTGGGAGGCAAAAGGCCACATGGCCCTTATTATACCTACAGTACACTTATCTCTTCTGTGAGACGGACAAGAAGGTGGATTGGAAGATAATTGGGGGCTTTAGTCACAGAAAGGGCACTAGACGCCATTGACAAAGAGGTCTGAGTGAGATGGGTTTTGTTGTGAGCATACAAGCCTTGCCACTAAACCTCCTCAGTGCCTTGGACCGCTTCCCACACTGGAAATAATAATGTAAGATAACTAGGCACCGAACAGACGGAAAATACATGCGCAAATTGGTGAAGCTCGCTAACTCTAACTATGCCCGGTGATTATTTACGGTGTGAATCTTATCAGCATTCAGAAAGTATGGATTATTTCCAGCCAGATGCAAATCTAATAAGGACTCACTCTGCATATTTGTTTATGCGGAGCTCGTTTGAGTGGAACATGTGCATATTTTGTCTTTATTGTATTTGCCTCATAGTCTCAGTGTTTTTGTTTTTCATGCCTCCCTTCCATATCACCCCAGGCAAGCTCTTCATGCAAAGTGTTTTCTGCATTCCCGGAAAGATAAAGTTGTTCCTCACAAGGATTTTCTAACTTTCATGGGTGCTGTGCTACCTGGAGGGGGTGAATAAAGTGCTTGTAGGAGCACAGCATGGAGAAGCCTCTGTGCATTCAGCATACAAGCTATTATCAGTGTTTACTAAGGCAATGCAGCCACCACAGGGATGGTCTTTATGGGGATTAGAAGGCTGCCCTGGAGTCCTGAAGAGGCACGTTGCATGCTAATGCTAGTGTGGGTAATGGAGCAGGACAAACTGTTAACCCCCTGTACTCTATGAGCAGCTTGTTAATTAAATGGCATCTGACACTGGAGTGAATCATCCACATCGTGTCTGCCATCTGTAACTGCACATATACATGCAAAGAGTTTGTCCTTAGCCATGGATGTAGGAAAGCTGGACATGTTAGACACTTGGAAGGCAATTTAGTGGCTAGGTTTCGTGTGTTTACACTAACAGACAGTGTTACATTTAAACCACACGATGGTTTCTATCACAATTACCTCAAAGAAGTACGGAAATCCAGAAAGGCCATGTGGTATTTCTTTTCTTTCCTTATCTTGAGATCACAAAAGTTGATTTGTTGAGATTACAACTTGTTTTACTTGTGTTCTCGTGATTACAAAAGTTGCCTGAAACTGCACCATTAGGCACACCGGCAAGTCTTGGCATTATATTGGTTAACCGATAATGGACGCATTTTTCATCAAAATCATCAAAACAGGTGTTTAATCATTGCAGAAATACTATAAAGGTATGCCAATGTGCCAAATGGTGCAGCATTATGCAACTTTTGTTATCAAAAGAACACAAGAAATATAAGTCTTGATCTCAAGAAAACAACTACTATTATCTTGAGATCACTAGAAAAAAAAAAGAAAAACCGTATGGCCTTTGTGGACTGAATTGTGTGCTAGCTTGTTTTCACCATATGTGTTTGGGAAGGTCACATACCTACACTATACAAACTACAGAGTAAACGTGAAGCCAGAGAGATGTTGTTTCTACTGTTCAGTTTTCTCACCACTCCTCTAAGAGCACTGTCTTGTTGTGCTGTGTTTAAAGTGACAGGTCTGTTCCAACGATCACCACACAAACCAGCACAAACCATAAAAAATTTGGCAAACTAAACTTAAAGTCACATAGGAAACAAAGGCTGCACAATATCAAAAGATAAGACAGCTGTGTAGTGCTAGGTTTATGGAAGATGCATGCAGTTAGAGGTTTGAACTTCAATGGCAAAACAACTGAATAAGAATGGTATTACTTTGGATTTAAAAGCTTCGTTTTGAACTGAAATTATTCAAAAAGCTTGCAAATAAAATCTGAAACCTTTCAGGCTTAAAAATGTGACTAAACATTTATGATTGAAAAATCTAAATGTCTGCTTGCAAGTTACCCAGACCCTGTCATGCACCAGAATCCACACAGAACCCCACTTCCCAGAACAACTTTGTAGGCCGCATCAGACTACATTCCCCAGCATGACACTCCACCAGCACGCTCCCACTTCAAATACAAACCATGCACATGTGTTCCCAATTCACAGCCAATCACTGTGACAGCCCATATAAGCAGACTCTAAACTATGCCTCATTGAGAAGTAACACTCAGTGTGTGATTACTTGACTTACCAAGCCTTGATATTGTGATTGTTATTCTAGTTGTAAGCTTGCCTTGTACTTGTTTTCTTGTTATCAAAAAGGGGAAATTTTGTCATCTTATGACCACTTCAAAATTTTCCCACATGTTTTTGACCATTCCTCTGAGGGCAAAGAAATGAGAGCGAAACACATCTCCATCATGCAAGGTAAATGAAGCATATCTGATTATGCCTTGGAGTTCCACATGCTCACAGTGGGAAGTGGAGGGAACGAGCCTATGCTGAAGCCTGCTTTTCGTCACGGTCTGACCCCATAGGTCCTTATAGAACTCACATGCAGAGACGATAAGGTGTCCCTAGATTTTCTTGGGCTTGAATTGGCCATCTGTCTTGATCATCTTCTCTGTAATAGTCAAACTGTCTAGCACCATGGACGAGACCAACCGTACTGAACCCATGCTTCTGGGCTGAGCCTTGTTGAGCCTTACAGATTGCAAGAAACACAAGACAGAAGACATTATGCTTTTGCTATTTCCGCTCCGATCACTTTGTGTCATACTGCCCCTAGCACCAAAGAAACCCTGTGCAAACAACTCCACTGAGAGGACAACCACCTCCACACATACCTCTCCGGTGTGTCCATCTCATTAACCATGGAGGTTCGGATAAAGCACTCAGGCAGCTGGCAACTTCACGGACGATGAGACGGTGATGAGCCTCTACATTCCCACATGACCACTATAGCATCCACTCAAGATATGAGTCATTGATGGTGGACCAATAGGGGATGGAAACATCACACTGTGCACAGAACCCCTACTGCTCCAAGTAAGCAGGAATCCATCTCGTTCGTGATCACTATCAGGTCAAAACATCCCATCATCCTCGGGATGTAAATATCTCTAAGTCTCATAGCATGACAAGGATATAAAAAAATTAACAGATGCATTGTATCCGTCACTGTCTGCACCTCCCACATTTCACAGCGGAGACTCCCGAATCTCGATTCGTGCACGTCCCATCTGTTTACCGTAATTTCAAAGAATTCAGCAAAGCTAAAGTCAGTGGCCTGCCACCTCACAGAACCTATGAACACTTCCACATCTCCTGCATCAGCTGCTTTCTTTACTGTGGAAAAGAAAGGAGGGGGCTTTTGTCCTTGCATTGATTACTGAAAGCTCAGCCAACTCACAGTGAAATATCGCTGCCCCCTCCCTCTGATCCTCTCAGCCTTGGAACAACATTGTACAGCTAAAATCTTCAGCAAGCTTGACCTTCACAGTGCTCATCATCTTGTGCATATCAGAGAAATTGATGGCTGGAAGACAGCCTTTAACACCACCTTTGGCCACTCTGAGTACTACATCGTGTCATATACTCTGTCCTGCTCCTTAGTGTCTTCCAGTGCCTCATCAGTGATGTCTTAACGTGCTTGGAAAATATGTTATCACCTATAATGATGAGATCCTGATTTATTCCCCCTCTCTGATAGACCATGTCAAGCACATCAAAAGAACATTGTCCCTTCTCCTTGAGAACCAACTCTACCTGAAAGGTGAAAAAGTGAATTCAAGCACCTCAACATAGCATTAGAGGGTTTCATGACAAAACCTAAAAGGATTTAGGTATCTTTTTTAGATTCATTTTACATTTTAGATTGCACTTTTGCAAACCCCAAAAAACAATTTCATGTGATATGATACAAATTTTAAATAATAACATTCAAACATGACATGATTATAACACTATACACTCACTAATCACTTGAATAATTAATACTTCTCAGACACACCTTCTCATTCAATGCGTTTTCTTTATTTTCATGACTATTTACATTGTAGATTCTCACTTAAGGCAACAAAATTATGAATGAACATGTGGAGTTCTTCATTCATTCATTCATT
>JANCOA010000049.1:10277474-10289180 GCA_024363135.1 Leptodoras oyakawai
CAATGTAAATAGTCATGAAAATAAAGAAAACGCATTGAATGAGAAGGTGTGTCCAAACTTTTGGCCTGTAATGTATATGTGCTACAACAGCCGAAGACCACACTGGGTTTCACTTCTGTCTGACAAGAACAGGAAATCTGGCGCTACAATGCACATGAGCTCACCCAACCTGGACAGTTAAAGAGTAGAATAACATCAGCTGATTGGATATTTGCATGAATAAGTGAGTCACTCTCACTCTCATCACTATCATTCTCATTACCTTCTGGACAGACCTTGTATATTTTAAGTCAAACTGCTATTTAGTAGTCTCTCTGTATTGCTTCCTTGTCTTTAAACAAAGCATCTTTGAATTATATATGAATGTCACAGTGATTCCTCACCACAGTTGCTCTCGTCATCCAGGAAGTGCCTAAAGGGGTTCTCCATCCACAGAGGATCACAGGAACAACTTCGAGTCACAGGGTCACACTGACCATGACCAGAACAGAGCAGCAAACACACTGCACAGATTTGCCACAGTAAATGAAAGTAAAAATCTGTATGTGTGTAGATGTGACTAGATGAGATAAGACAGAGGTATACTTGGTTAGTTTACAGGAGGAAATGTGTTGCTCTGTGCCACTCACTGACTGTGTCCACTCTGAGAACTTTGAAGAGCAGATAATCTGTTTTCTCCTTCAGAAGCTGATACCTCAGGAGACGAGCCAGTTTTGGGCCAGGGATCGTCCCATCGGAACCACGCACTGACAACCTAAAAACTGTGCTGCTCACATACACACACGTTCAGGTGCTTTCAAACAACGGCATTAAATACACTTATGTTTGTGTGCTGTATAATCAGATCTACTTTCCAGCCCAGAGTATTGCTGTGTTGCAGTTATGTTCAGTTTCTTTGTATTTGGGTGTTTACAGGTTCATGAGCTATGATGTAGCGTTGACTTTTAGTCTTTTAGGCGCAAAGCACCTCATAGGCTTGTAACTCATCCACTTGTTCACAAACTCACTCACACATGTTTAGCACCCAGAAATCTTTCACAAGACACTACATGTTCTTGTTAATCTAAGAGTTTACTTTGTAGTTGATGCAAAGCAAGAGTAATTACAGTATATTTGTTCTATAATAGCTTACTTCTTACTACTGAGGACAACAATCTGTCACAGAAGATAAATAAGTACAAATCAACATAATATTTAGTGCACATAAATCATTGTACCTGATATCAGACTGACCATGCAGGCCCTTCATAGTGATGTCTGCATCCAGCACATGCAGCAGTGCAGCCAGCTGCCTCACCACTGACTCCTTCTGCTGCTGACTGACCTGAGGTAAGGAGACCTGCAGCTCTAACTCCACCTCATCCTGCTCACGCACGTCTACACAAACAGAAATATACACTTTAGACAAACTGTTAGCTCTGATCATGTCTGTGTATTTTATTTTATTTTATTCCATTTAAATATGCCCTACTGATAAGACTGGCCACTTTGATAGGAACAACTTTGCCCCTAATCATTCACGCAGTTATCTATGAGTAGTCAGCCAATTATGAGGCAGCCCAGAAATGCATAAATTCATATAGATACAGATATAAAGTTTCAGTTAATCTTCACAACAAATATGAAAAATGTGATCTCAGGGACATTGTCCATCGCATGGGTGTGGCATGGTTGTCTGTCAGACAGGCTGGTTTGTTTATTGCAGTAACTACTAATCTCTTGGGCATTCGAGAATGACCAGACTGGTTCAAGCTGACAGGAATTCTACAGTAACTCAAATAAGCACTCTTTACAATGGTGGTGAGCAGAAAAGCACCACAGAGCACGCAACATGTAGATGTGCTACAACAGCAGAAGACCACACTGGGTTTCCCTTGTCAGGCAAGAACAGGAAATCTGACGCTACAATGCACATGAGCTCGCCCAACCTGGACAGTTAAAGAGTGGAATAACATGGGTGATGACTAGCTGTGACGAGTGTATAGATGTTTCTACTAAGGTGGCAAGGGAGTGAATATAATTTCATGAAACAATTTCTATGTTAAGTATACTAAGCCTTATTGTGGTGTAAGGATAGCTTACAATTCCAGCAACACTGGCCCAGGCGGATCTGTTTAACAATAGTATCATTACAGATAAAACCACCCTACCAGGTCGGACTTCCACTGTGGCCATTGCAGTGTTGGAACGGCCGTGACCATCACTGACTCGCAGCTGGAACAGGTAAGTGCCCTCTACAAGGTTGGCCAGGTACAAAAAGGCCTCATGATCTGAACCAAACAGAATGTCCTGCAGAGAGAAAGAGACAGAGACAGAGTGTGCATCCGGGAATGTAGGTAGTCCTACATAAATTTGGGAGATAATCAGAAATCCCACCCACCCCTGCAGCTGGACTTTGCTGGTCTCTGACCCACAAGAAGGACACATTTGTGGAGCCACAGTTAGACACAGAGCCTCTCAGCACCAGCGAGTTATTGGGTAAAGTAAGTGTGTGGCTACCACTTGCATGAGCAATGAGAGGCAGGCTTTCAGCTGTGAGGAACACATACCAATATATATAAAATTACCTATTTATTTGTATGTGACAAATATGTACACTAGTATATATTTGTACTATTATGCAGCAATAAAGTAGTAATAAAATGAAATATTTTTTTTATAAATGTCTGACCAGGTCCAGTTATCATTACAGAGCTGATGTCAGTCAAACTATTGCATTCAATGGCTTTTAGCGATTGTAGGAAATAAATGCATTTAAAAAGCTGGACTCAACACTTGCGCTTAGAATAAATCACTCCTATACAGCCTTAGTGATACAGAAGATGCTGTATATGAATATAATTATGCAAATCTGCAGAACTCCTCTCACCTTCTTTGACTGTAACTGTTACAAAAGCGCTGTCAGATGCCCCATTTTCATCCTGCACTGTCAGCTTAAACCTGTAACTTCCAGCTCGCAGGCCTGACACCAGTGCAACTGCTGTGCTTGCATCCTTTATCTCTGATCCAGGAGGACCACTTCAAATATAAAATTGTATTATTATTTAAGACAAATCCTATATGATAAATCCATATACAGTATATACCGTAGATCTGAATAATATGTGAATCACTCATGGAGATGTTGTAGATTTTATTCAGATAAGAGCACATGGATGCTGCTAGACATTAGACATTACCTACCATATAGTTATAAACCTCTATTTTAACACTGTCCAGTGATATTCTTATGAAGACTGTACTGTGCACAGGACTGCAAAATACTTGTATACTATAATAAATATAAAGGTAGTTATAATTAAAGTTAGTACTAATTATTATAAATGAGTATAATGGATCCTAGGCTAACTGTACCTAAGGATATCCCACTGGTAGCTGGTGATGGCTTGGTCATCAGTGCTGTCACTGCCATTCAGCAGGATGCTGTTCACCGGAAGAATCAGTTCTCTGTCAGGGCCTGCCACAGCTACAGGTGCTCTGTTGTCTAAGAACCAAGATTATGTGCTGTTAAATTATTAGTACCTTTTGAGAGGTCATAAAGTAAGCTTAAAAAGTATTTACCGGCAAGCACAATGACTGAGACTGTGTCTGAATCCTGTTGACCACTGGAGTCAGTGACAGTAAGCTGGAAAGTGTACTGACCCTCCTGGAGATCAGAGAGCTGCAGAGCTGGAGACCTGGCATCCTGTGACAAACCCAGAAAGAATTAAACAGATGCATTAACAATTACCATCTGCCACAATCTCTTGTGCTTTGCACTGCTTTTATATTATATTGTTCTTTTTGTTGGGATGTTTGTTACGAAGTACCAGACCACAGATCATATTTCAGTTTTCCTTGTATAATCCATTATTGTTTGACTTGGAAGTAGCTTTTTTAAACAAGGAATGTGTTATACTCATGTTAAGTTTATAATTTTTCACCTGTATTGTTGCTGATTTGGCTGGGCTGTTGGGGTGAAGACTCCATACAAAGCTGCTGATGGCGTGATCATCTGTGCTCTGATTGGCCCACAGAGTCAGGTGGTTGAGAGGAAGCCTGATGACTTGGTCAGTGCCTGCTATAGCCACTGGAGGCTCATCTTTAGGGCTGTTGACTCTCACTGTGGCTGTAGTGGAGTCACTTAGGCCCTCAGAATCCACCACCATCAGCCTGAACCAGGACAGCATAAATATCAAGACAGGACAGCAGGACTGTAGGATAATCAGGGCAGTACAAATTCAGGCAGGATGAATCATTTACCAGAGACTGAGCCTAAGAGGCATATCGAGTGAGAGAGAGTTAATTGAGTAGATGGATTTTGTGTTTATAAGAAAGTGAACCTGAATGTGTAGTCTCCAGGAGTGATGTTCTGCAACATGAGTACTGGTGTGTTCATAGGGCCATCACTGTTCCACAATGGTCCATCCACCTGTTCCCACAGGTAACTGACAATACCTGAATCATCAGAACTTTCTGACAAGGGATAGCAGAATAAAATCAAAGCGTTGGTTCCTGAACCTATATAAAACATATATAGTACTGTGCAAAAGTTTAAGGCAGGTGTGGAAAAATGCTGTAAACTAAGAATGCTTTCAAACATATAAATAATTGTTTATTTTTTATCAATGCAAAGTGAGTGAACAATAGAAAAATCTAAATCAAATCAATATTTGGTGTTTCTACCCGTAGGATTATAGTCAGGTGTATGATCAACCAAATATACCAAACAGGTGCTAATGATCCTCATTTTCACATGTTGGTTGAAGCACATTAACTGAAACATAAACAGCTGTGTAGGAGCTTAAAACTGGGTGAGGATCAGCCAAACTCGGCTACCAAGGTGAGGCTGTGGATGTGGATTTCATGTCACAGGGCTACACAATGGCAAGACTGAGCACAGCAACAAGACACAAGGTAGTTATACTGCATCAGCAAGGGCTCTCCCAGACAAAGATTTCATACTGGGTTTCAAGATGTGTACTGTTCAAGCTGTTTTGAAGAAGCACAAAGAAACAGGCAACGCTGAGGATCGTAGACACAGTGGTCGACCAAGGAAACTTAATGCAGAAGATAACAAACACATCAAGCTTATTTCCCTTCAAAATCGGAAGAGTTTTAAAAAAAAGCAATACGTGGCAGAATACATAAACAGATGAGTTGTGGTTAGTTCTCCAAAATGTTTGGAACAACCTACAAGCAGAGTTCCTTCAACATCTGTGTGCAAGTGTACCTAGAAGAATTTACTGTTTTGAAGGCAAAGGGTGGTCACACCAAATATTGACTTGATTTAGATTTCTCTTCTGTTCATTCACTGCATGAAACTGATGAAAATAAACTAACACTTCCTTTTTTGAAAGCATTCTTATTTTACAGCATTTTTTTACACTCGCCTAGAACCCTTGCACAGTACTATATATTTTGTGACTAATGATATACTTTAAATTGATTTAAGCATAAACACCTTGGTTTCTAAGTACTTATCAATGGAACAAACAAAGAGTGAAGAACATACGGCTGCCATTAATGAAGACGATGGTATCAACAGAGGAAGATGCATCCTGGTGTTTAGGCAAAGCAACTGATTTAGGAGGCATATTCAGCCTGACCTCTGTAGAACAAAAGGAATTCAGTAGTCAGTAGTCAACTACAGCTGAGAAATGATATTAAGTGCATTATAAAATACGGTCAAACCAGAGAGGTGTTTACCAGGATGCACTGTGAAATTTATAGCACTTTCCCCATAGCCCTGCTTCCCTGACACATTTATTTTGACAGCATACACACCTGCAGATAGCTACAACATACAGGGAAATGTATTAAAGTACAGTAGTGACAGCCAGAATGCCATTTAATGTGTTAACATGCAAGCATAAGCATCCAGTACCAACCACTTTGGGTCTCTAATGTGAAGTCTTACCTCAGAGACCTTTACAGTCCTTTTGTGTTTTCCCTCCATCACTCCTGGATGTCCAGCTGGTGCACTAACAAAACTCCATTCATATGTATAAGGGTTCTCTAAAAGTAAACACAAGAACATGTCCTCAACCACAGCAGTTTACATCTGTTTCCTCCTTGGACAAGATACAAATAACAGTATACCAGTTTCTGTCTGTGAATCGACTGCGGCAGTGAGTTCAACAGCATTCTCAGGCAGTGTTATGTCAACAACATGTCCAATAGATACAACCAGGGCTTCTTCTGAAAGATAAAGTATTAATGTTACTGATACAACATATATAACCACATAGTTCGACTATGGCTTTTATTTATTATTTTTATGAACAGGCTAGAAATAGACTTTTATTTAAGTGTACTTCAATCTTACATAACATATGGTAGCCCTAAAGAGTTTTATAGCTGACACAGTAGTAAGAGCAATGCTCCAGGCACACTATACATTTTTCTACAAATTTACATGGCAGTTTGATAATGGAATCAAATTATCCAGTCAGCCCAACTCTCTCTAACAGGAATCCATCCATGGCTCAGACACCAAGAAAGTCTGTGCTGTCTGGGTGGAATGAATGGCATTATTCTATCTGCTATCTCTTCGGTCAAAACACCAGTAGCCTATGGAGGTATTTGTGCTTGTGTTAGACTAATAGGGCAGTTCATCAGAATATGGTCAGCTGCCCTGTGATGTAGCATGTGCAGCAGTCTGAAAAGACGTGGTGGCTGGATTCATGTGTCTCAGAGGCAGTTACATTCATAAGGCAGAAAGCTAGCTAGAAGTTGGGAGCTAGCAAATAGGAAGAAAACAAGGGGTTTTGGTTGGTGGACTATTTTCAGTCCAGCAGTGACACTGAGGTGTTTAAAAACTCCAGCAGCACTGTTGTGTTCTGATCCACTCACACCAGTACAACACACACTAACACACCACCACCACATCAGTGTCACTGCAGTGCTGAGTATGATCCATCACCCAAATAGTACCTGATCTGTGCTGGTCGTGTCGGGGTCCTGACCATTAGAGAACAGAGTAAAGGGGACTAACAAAGTGAGTAGATAAACAGATGGACTACAGTCTGTAATTGTAGAACTACAAGTTGCAGCTATATGGTAAGTGGAACTGAGAAAGTGTAGAGAAACGGAGGTGGTCATAATGTTATGCCTGATTGGTGTACATACGAAGAAAACTATTCATTCTTTTGAAGTATAGAAAACAACCAAGTGATATCTTTGCTGCACTAGTCTACCTGGAAGTGAAGTGGTGCTGGGAATTGTTGATTCCATAGTAGGTGGAGATGGGAGAGAGCTGCTAACTGGACTCAGTTTGGACAAATCTGCACTTATCTCCTGTGGCGTGGATGTAGACTCCAAAGCCGTGAAGGAGATGTTACGCTGATCTTCTTCATCCTGAAAAATATGTAATCAAACTGTCAGTTTCATCTACACAAGACCAGACAACTTCTGATAAATGAGCTTTAACAGGGTGTGGTTATTTAATTAATCAACCCAAAGTGTGCTACTCATCTTTCCTACTGATTTCCACTAACATCGCACTGACTGACTCTCCAAGTCCATAAATCAGCTCTACATTCCTATTTTGGTACAACCCAAGTTGAAGCAGTATACATCGATACAGTCATTATAAAAAATCTGAAAGAAGATTTCATGTTAATATTTATCATTTTGAGTGGTGAACATAACAATATCAAAAAGCTTCTGTTATTTATCATGTTGCCTCTATTGGACCATTGAGCAACACCTTTAACCCTAAGCTGCTTCAGGGGTGATGTATCATGGCTCTGCTCCCAACTTCCTAACAAGCTGGGATATAATTATCAAGGGATATGATTAGGTTATACCTAATCAAGTCAGCGCATCTCATTCTTTTCATGCTCCAGTGGCTCAGCACAGTGCCGTTTTCCAAATGACATACAATTTATATGCTGATATTATAACAGAAATAACTAGCAACATGATCAACCTAGGATAGAGAGATTATAATGGCTATAATGCCATACATTTGGTGTGCATGGAATATTACTTTGGGCAGATATTCTACTGATTATAAAATATAATTTTCTGTTTGTAATGATAATCAACTGCCCAATTCACATCCGGTAGCCAATAAGAGCTTGTTAGTGTTATATTGTAAACTGCTCAGTAACACATACCTTTACAGCAGGCAAACTGAATGCTGAAGGACTCCATGAAGGTTCGGTTAGACTGGCAGGTGTTCTGCTGCCATCTGTCACTGCTAGAGAGGAGCTGGGAGGGACCTGGTTATCTTCAGCACTCTCCATTACAGAGAGTTTTATTTTGCCTTCCTCTGTATCTGAGAAATTAAATCCATCTCTCTCCTCAAGAGACCAGTCAAGCTGTCTTTGACGCTTCTCCTGTTCCATCTTTGAGGCAGTCCTCTCTTTACTGATGTCATCCTGTACAGTCCTGTAACTCTCACCATAATCCATACCATTGTTGTTGTCCAAATCCTGGATGTCCTCCAGCAAAGCCAAGTCCTTCAGAGGGTTCTCTGGCCCCCTGGGTCTGGGCAATGGACGCCAGTGACTGGCATAAGGCTCTCCCCGTACTAGAGACTGCAGGACCAGGGTCTGTGGGCGCTGGCGTTGAAGGAAGGCCAACCGTGAGTCTGTCCCAGGCCTCTTTTTGGGCTGACAGTTTTCTTTTTGCTGGCAGCTGAGGATGTAGCAGCGTCTCTCAAAGAACCAGGCCAGGTCGCACCCTTGAAGATCACAGCATGCACCTACACACTGGGCCAGAGTCAAAACCTCGGGAACCCTCAGGATGCTGTTACTCCTCAGTTCGGGAGACACTACTGTCTCAGAATACGTCGGCCCCTGCCAGCATTGCCCTGCTAACACATCTATATCACAAGAAATGGGCATTTACAGGAGTTGCTTTACAGGTTGCTATATATTCTTAGTCCTGCACTAAACCACATTTGAGTACCCAACTGTTCAGTCTTCAGTGACTCAATCTCAGCAGATTTCATAAACCTGCTACCAGCAATTGGCTAGTCAGAAAGAAATACAGCTGAAAACACAGTAAGATGAGAAGCATCATCCCTCACACAGAATCATAAATGTAAAGGCAATGCTTACTGATAGTGAGTGTTGATTATGTAACACTTACCCAGGTGACTCATAGCTCTTACCAGATGGCTTCATCAATTTAACAAACTGCCATGAATTATTGAAAACACATTTATCCCAGCATTTTCAACGAAAGAATCCCTAAATGTTACTCTATTTCATTTTCTAAGATCAGTTATGAGGAGTAAACCACTAAAAGAGTAATGGCACTATTATGCCAAATATTATGGGCTGAAAGTAATGGGTGTGTTCTCAGTATAATGGTATGTTTACTTAGTTCAGTTCCCTTGGACCGGACAAACAATTAATAAAATTTCTGATTAGTGTTATGGCATGTCACAGCTGCTGGAGCAACAGTTTAAATACAATGAGATACAATATTCTTACCTCTTATGTTGTGCAGGATAAAGTAGAGTGAAAGGAGAGGTGCAAAGTTCATTATGCCGATGCAGTTTCCACAGATGGTTTGGGCCTGTTGCTCATCAGTTCAATGGGCTTATTTCTTAAAAATGTCAAAAAGAGTGGCAGACTGATTTAAAACAGCTCAATATGAACATCATAAACATCTTAGAACTACTGACGGCATAATATAGACAGATTAGTGATATAGTCATTATATAGACAGATTAGTGATATAGTCATTATATAGACAGATTAGTGATATAGTCAGGATATAGACAGATTAGTGATATAGTCATTATATAGACAGATTAGTGATATAGTCATGATGTAGTCAGATGAGTGCTATAGTAATGATACAGACAGATTAGTGATATAGTCATGATATAGACAGATTAGTGATATAGTCATGATATAGACAGATTAGTGATATAGTCATGATACAGACAGTTTAGTGATATAGTCATGATACAGACAGATAAGAGATATAGTCATGATACAGACAGTTTAGTGGTATAGTCAGGATATAGACAGTTTAGTGATATAGTCCTGATATAGACAGTTTAGTGATATAGTCATGATATAGACAGTTTAGTGATATAGTCCTGATATAGACAGTTTAGTGATATAGTCCTGATATAGACAGTTTAGTGATATAGTCCTGATATAGACAGTTTAGTGATATAGTCATGATATAGACAGATTAGTGATATAGTCATGATATAGACAGTTTAGTGATATAGTCATGATACAGACAGTTTAGTGGTATAGTCATGATATAGACAGTTTAGTGATATAGTCATGATACAGACAGTTTAGTGGTATAGTCAGGATATAGACAGTTTAGTGATATAGTCATGATATAGACAGATTAGTGATATAGTCATGATATAGACAGATTAGTGATATAGTCCTGATACAGACAGTTTAGTGGTATAATCATGATACAGACAGATTAGTGATATAGTCATGATATAGACAGTTTAGTGGTATAGTCATGATACAGACAGTTTAGTGATATAGTCATGATATAGACAGTTTAGTGGTATAATCATGATACAGACAGATTAGTGATATAGTCAGGATACAGACAGTTTAGTGGTATAGTCAGGATATAGACAGTTTAGTGGTATAGTCATGATACAGACAGTTTAGTGGTATAGTCAGGATATAGACAGACATGTGAACTCACAAACCACAAAATAACGAGCTTTTAAGGGTTACATAAACATTGTCCTCCTTGATTACCCTACAAGGAGGATAGATACAACTTTCAACTATCTCAATAAAAACTAAATTTTTCTCCCTTCATCTCTCTGTATGCTATAGCAGCCAGTCACATTGGCTTAGAGTGTTGTAAGAGGTGGTTGTTGTTGTGAGTAGCTAACCAACACAGCCTCCCCGTTTTATTATGGAGAAAATAAACAAGAATCCCAGTCTCATTATGCTTGCTTATAAACGCTTTACAACAGAATCAACCATCTGTCTTTGCTGACATCCTTTAAACCGAATCAAGAGACTGCTAACTAAACTGGGGTTACACATAAACCGAGCTAATAATAAACAAGATATAAACGTTTTCTGTACCGAGATCAGGATCTGCCAGGTATCATTTCCCAACATCTTAGTGGCTTACCATGATGTCCAGTGTAAACACAGAGGATGAGGATAAAGCGACATGGCAGGACTGCGCAGATGAAGATGCGCCGAGCCGTGTGTGTGTGTGTGTGTGTGTGTGTGGTACAGGGGCAGGGATGAGAACAGGGCGGATGGAGGGAGCGGTGATGAAGGGCGGAGGGACACATCACGGAAACGAGAGAGAGAGAGAGAGAGAGAGAGAGAGAGAGAGAGAGCTGCGCTGCGTCTCATGTGTCCTTACGCTGTTTACTCCTTCGGAAAAAGAGCGACTGTTTACTATTATTATTATTATTATTATGCTCAGGTGCTTGGAACACTATTGTATTGAATATGAACAATAACGAACAATAATGCAATTAGTAATATTCCATACCACTTTAAATGTATTATTTTATTTGTATTAAAAAGACCTACATTATAACCCAGTATTTCTCAAAGATACCCAATAACAACAACAACAACAACAACAACAACAACAATAATAATAATTATTATTATTTATATTATTATTATTATATTTATTATTATTATTATTATTATTATTATTATATTTATTATTATTATTATTATTATTATTATTATTATTATTATTATTATTATTATATTTATTATTATTATTATTATTATT
>JANCOA010000049.1:10417774-10430241 GCA_024363135.1 Leptodoras oyakawai
TGTAATACTATTTACTATGTAATACTATATAATGTAATACTATTTACTATGTAATACTATATAATGTAATACTATTTCTGAAAGTAGAAATTATATAGTTATACCATTCTTAATTTAGAAATGCTTTTCACTTCAGAATTTGTGAACCTTCTCTGTATAAACATATTTCACATTAACATTAATCGATTACCCAAGAACCACCACTAGACATCCACTGTAAGTCTAGTATTAGATAAGCATGTTTGTCATTTTATCAGTACAGGAAAACATACAGTAATTAAACTTATAATCTCATAGACCATGTTTTCGCCACGGATCGTGCATTGATCCACACATTGTGCATTGATCCACTTGTCCTCCATTTGGCATCCCTTGATAAAGTCTTTTCCCTTGTTGCCCTGTGGTTCCATTCAGTTTATTCCTATAGTGCTTAATGGTTTTGTGTTTCCACAGAGACAGCCCCAATTGAAACCGCTTTATAGGAAAGTGTTGATGTCTTTCATTTAGAGAAGGACATAGATCAAGATCGTGCTTCAGGTTCAAGGCTGCTGAAGCTGGATTCATTTGTTTTTGACACCTGATGTGCACCTCGAGTGCCTGTGTGGCCATGTGGACAGATTCATCTCTGACTGAAGGAGATGTGAGAGGTCTACTGATTAGTTGTTTTTATGACTTTCATTACTTTTGTTGAGATAAATAGTAATTAATGCAGGATTTATTCAGCTATTTAAATTCTGTGCATAAGTGTACATACTTTTTCATAATGGTGTATATGACTGTGCTCAGATTTAAGGGGTGCCTAGGGTTCATGTCAACATTAAGGAGTTGCAGGTATATTTGGCCAATAGCTGGGATGTGTCAACAATCTGTAGTATACTTTACATGTATAGGCTGTTGGGTAGGCTGGCTAGACAGAAGCCCTTAAAAATAAAATCATCCCAAACTATGTGGACAAAAAAAGAAGTTTAAAAACAAAAAGAAAAACAGCTTATAACCCAAATAGTACCATAAGCACAGTGAAGCATGGTGGTGGAAGCATTGTGCTATACTTCTATTCAGCTGGAACTGGAGCTCTAGTCAAGGTATACAAAATCACTGATGGCTCTAAACTCATATCTACTGAGCCATAAAAAAAAACTACAGATCTCTGTTATGTAGCTGAAGATGAAAAATTCCTCTCAGCAGGATGATAACTCAAAGCACAAATCCAAGCCAACAAATGAAAATGTGTGGAATGACTTAGAGAGGGCTGTGTGCAGGAGATTTTAATAGGGCTGGATGATTTTTGCAAGGAAGAGTTGAATAAAATTACCAGATCAAGATGTGCTATATTGGTAGACTCAAACAAGGTCGTGTGTAATGTGTGCACCGTGTGCACATTTGTACAACCAGGCTATTGCATTTTTTTTTCTTCTTTTTTATTCCATTAAACTTCTCTCTATAGTTTGTCACTTGAATTTTATGGGTTGCTGTATCACAGTAAAGGAGCAGAAAGATCCAGCATCTTGGTTTTATTTTCCTACAAAACAGGAACTTACAATTTTAACAGGAGTGTGTAGACTTTTTATGTCCACTTAATCCCGCTATTGAATGTTAGCTTTTGCATTTGTTGGAAACTATGAACCAAAATGTTTGCCTGTGAACTGAGGGTAGGTTATATTTCTCTAGATGTTATAGTTTACTGTCAGTGTGAAGAGCTGCTTAATACAGTGATATGATATTGATTATAATGAAGTTAAAAACATGGTATCTTTTGATGTGTTGTGCTTATTGCTATATTATTATCAGTGCTCTTTTATTGCTTACGTCATTATTATCACTAATATTTGTAATTTGTTCTTGTGAAATGCTTTCATTTATATCAGTTCTGGACAAAAGTAACTGATTCTAGAGTTCACTGCACTAAATTCCCCCACTGAGTAGCAATCATTTACATTTATGGCATTTGGCAGACTTATCCAGAGTGACTTACATTTATCTCATTTATACAACTGAGCAGTTGACGATTAAGGACCTTGCTCAGGAGCCCAACAGTGGCAGCTTGGTGGTGCTGGGGCTTGAACCCCCAACCTTCTATTCAGCAACCCAACACCTTAACCATTGAGCCACCGCTGCCCCAGAATACACAAGGATACAGGATTGTGTATTCCTGCTCCAGATCCATCCTGACTCTGACTATGACGGAAGACAGATATATTGAGTATATATTGAAGATATCTTCAAGTACTGATGTTTTGCCTTATTGCTCACCCCTTTTTATCACTTATGCTGAGGAATAAAGAAAACTTGATTCATTTACAGTTTGAAAATGTTCACAAAAGAGACAAGTGTGTCTCAAGAGCCCTTTAAGAGCATTGAAGTACCATCTCCTTGAGGTAAATGGCAAAAATGACAGCCACTTTCCCACTAAGACCAGACACCTGACCCATTTTTCTCCCCCCTGCGAGAGTGCACGTTGTCTCCATTAATGAGAGAAAGGGGAAGCCAGGAGCCGCCGTAGGGTCCGAGCAATGTTTTTGTGTTTTCCTTTTCTCTGGGGAGCCGAGCCTCTCAGCGGCCGTTGTACTAATGGAGAGTGACAGAGAGGAGAGAGATATCACAACAGGCGGCAGCGACTGCTCATATCGTCTCTTTTCACTGCCTCTCAGTACAGCTGAGCCACTTGGCCCCCGTGATCGTTATTATGCATAGCTACCTTTTTGTTATTCACCTGTGCCAGCGTTCACTTCCTCCCAGCCCACTGTCCCCGCCGCTTCTTCTGGGAGTATTTTCTCTTGTCTGGGTCAGAGGTGTGTGTGTGTGTGTGTGTGTGTCTGTGAGTGTGTTGGTTGGGGGAAGAGTTGGCTTTAGGGGTGGTTTAGTATACCTCTTTGTCTTCACTTTAAAACTGTGTGTGCACATGTGTGTGTTTGATTTTTTTTTTTATTATGTTTGTGAGATTTCAAATCTTTTTCTTTCCTGCGCTACTTTAATGCCAGTGTTACTATAACTACATATGGGTGGAAGATGATATTGTGATGGTTATTTAAAGATCATTCATTTTGAAATAATAATGCAGCAAAAGCACATCATGCGTTCTGACCCTGAGCCCTGGACATTTATTGAGGTTAACTGAGCTCTGCAAATACCATTTAGGTACTGCCCTTTTTATTTTTCCTCTAAAGCTGCATGTATATTGCCATGGCTTATCTTCCAGCCTCTCCTGGATGCCTTGGCGGATCTCCCGGAGTGGTATGGTGTAAAAGCGATGCAGGCCAACTGGATTGGGGAATGCTCAGGCTGCTATTTCGACCATGTGCTGAAGGTGAGCCTGATCTTTTTCCTGATTTAAAAAAAAACTGTTTCTTTTCTCCTGCTTCCCTTGTATTCATCGTTTCCTTGTTTTCCTCACTGTATTTAAATGTCTCACTGTATAAAATTTTATTGCATTTTATGCATTTTATTACACTTTGTGTCAGCTTGCACTCAAGGCTATGTGGGCTGCTCTGCTTCTATCTTCTTATGAGAAGAAATATGTTCAGTTCGTAGTGGCGTTGTTTATTAAATCGCTAATTCCATTTTCAAAGGGTTGCGTAGCGTAAAGTGTGTAGGTGGGATGAGACGGATGAAATGGCCAGCGTTATTGTGGCATCTCTGGCATCTCTCAAATAGCTTTCATGTGCAAGTGATGTACAGTACTGAAAAAAAGCTTAGGGACCCTATTGTTTTTAGGTACAACTTTTGTCATTGATGGATTTTTGGAGTTCTGCATTATTGAGTCAAAAAGATTTTGTCTTTCCAAACATTAAAAAATTAAATGTTATTCAAAAATATTTGTATGCCAGTAACAAAAACAACACGTTACATAACAGACTACTTTTCAGACAAAAAAACATAATGAAGGCTGCTGGGTTTGACATGCAAAAAACAGAACTAAGTGTGACAAAGTCTCCAGAAGAGCTGTGGCAGATTCTCCAAGATGCTCAGTAAAACTTAAAAGCTAATTTCCTTATAAAACTACACATGTTGTATCTGGGAACCAAATATTGACCTTTTATGACAGTTTATGACTGTTTACTGCACTTTGTAGAAATATCATTACTTTCAAAGGCATCTTTGCTTTACAGCAAGTTTTTTGCATGTGCCTAAGACTTCTGCATCGTACTGTACAGTAATTATCTGGTAAGTTTTACTGAGCTCTTCTGGAGACTTTGACTGCCACACTTATTTCTTTTTTTGCATGTAAAACCCAGCAGCCTTCATTATGTTTTTGATTTGCTCTGTTGTGTAATATGTTGCTTTAGTTACTGACATGCATACATGCAGTACCAGTCAAACTTTTGAGACATCAGTTGTGTTGTGAAGAGGTAGAGTTGGTACACAGTGAATAGCCCTATTTGAGTAATGTTCTAATCCATATTATGTCAAGAGCGACTCAACTAAGTAAAGAAAAACGACAGTCCATCATTACTGTAAGAAACGAAGGTCAAGACTGTTGGAAAACCATTTCAGGTGATTACTTCATGAAGCTGATTAAGAGAATGTCAAGAGTGTGCAAAGCTGTAATCAAAGCCAATGAATTAAATCTGAATCATATTTGGTTTGTTTAACAGTTTAAAGGTTACTACATGATTCCTTATGTGTTCCTTCATAGTCTGGATGACTTCAGTATTCATTTACAATATAGGGGGGAAAATACATTGAATGAGAAGGTGTGTCCACACTTGACTGGTACTGTAAATTGTTGTGTAACATTTCATTATTCAATGTTTGAAAATATTACTCATATATTACTACTATACATATTACTATATGACTCAATAATGGATAACTCAAAAAAACATCAATAACAAAAGTTGTACCTAAAAGCAATAGGGTGCCTAAGACTTTTGCACAGTACTAATTCTTGAAAACTGTACAGACATTGCTTAATCAAGTTTTTTTTGTCTCATTATCCAAGCAAGCAATTTGTTCTCATCTGACCATAATCTCCCCCATCCCACTCTCTCTCTCTCTCTCCCTCTCTCTCTCTCTCCCTCTCTCCCCCTCTCTCCCTCTCTCCCTCTCCCCCTCTCTCTTTCTGTATTTCTCTCTTTTTCTTTCTCTTCTTCTTTCTCTGTAAGTTGGATGGCAAAGAGACAGGTGAAAGGCTGGCTGCTTATACATCTTCCCCTGAAGCTGTGTTTGGAGCAGCATTCGTCTCCATCCTGCCTTCTCATCGGCTCCTACATGGCTCCAGTCCTGTGGGACCTGCCCTGCACAAAGCGCTACAGCCTGGAAGAAGTGAGACATACATACACACACACACTGTACTTACACACAGTCGAATATTTACACATATGAAGTGATATTTCAAATCCTACAATATTTCATGATTTCAAAGCCATCCTTTTGTGATGGCAGGGTAGAAGAGGGCATTGCAGCAGATTTCCATTCTTTAATTTGTTAGTAGTTTATTTGTGTACTTTAGTTACCAGCTGATTTCCTGGCTATAGGTGTTTCATTGTATAGAAGTAAAACACTACTATTATTTCTAAGGAAAGTACTAGAGTGAGCATTGTAAAGGTTTCGGCTTTCTTCCGGTTTAATAGAAGAAACCAAACACACTGTTTAAACAAAACAGCCCTTATTTATCACCTGATGCATATTTGATTTGGCACAGGGTTTATAGGTAGATATAGGTAGGTATAGTATGATGGGCTGAGCTAGCTGGGCACTCCATAACTTCCTTCGCTATAAAATACATAATACAGGCAGCATTGTAAGGTGTATTATATGAAACTTACACATTAAGTTACATTACACATTATTTTGATGAAAAAAAAACATATAGGGTCTGTAGGGGGTCTATAGGGGATCTGTAGGGAATCTGTAGACGGTCTGTAGGGGGTCTGTAGTGGATCTGTATTGGGTCTATAGGGGATCTGTAGGGGGTCTATTGGGGATCTGTAGAGGGTCTGTAGACGGCTATGATTGCACTATGCCCTTCCTTTCCTGTGCAGATTAATCTCACTACTGCAAGTAAACACATTTAAATGGAATTCAATGCTGTGTCCCAAGTAGTATTCCTAAACAGTAATGACACCAGTGGTTTAGTGGCATACTGTGTAGACCTCTAATATGTAGTTTTTGTTCCAGTGTAATTTCACAGTGCAGAACATACTACTAATACTAAAAATATCCAAGCTTTTTCCCAGCCCTGTGCATCATCTGGGCTGTTAGATTTAGCTATCATTACTAACACTAGGTAAACTATAAAACTTGGTTATTGTTATTTTTCCCTCCATGTATTTTGTTCATGGGCTCTTCACAAACTGGATAGTATTAGCACTCTAGCCAAAACTCACACCAGAAAATGAAACTGAATCTATTTGGATTTAGTGTTTCTTAAAATATCTTTCTTCCCTGTACCCATACCTGAATGTGGGACTGTTCCCTCTCTGCACACCTCATAGCTAATAAACACACACGGGAGAGCAGACACACACTCGCGCACAGACACATACACTGTTAACACTACATTATTAGCTCATAAATGCTGATTTTGACACACAGACTCACTCAGTGAGGTCACTGCACTTAACGTGTTCACCGGACGTGAGGTTCCAGTTGTCGTCTCTGCTAAGACTGAGTTTCTGGGACATCTGGACACTGTGATAGGTGAGTGTTCATATGTGTTAGAATTTCCTCTTTAAAGGAGTGTCTGTAGTGTTCCCTGCTGTGGCTGTTTGTGACTCAATATACACTCGTAAACATGCCGCCATTTCCCAGTATACTCCCAGTATTATTCCCAGTATGATTTTCAACGCCTGAATTGTGCTCACAATCACTCACAATCTTCGCGCTCTGTGTAAAATTTCGACTGATGAGTGAGTGTGAAAGCGTGCGAGTCTGAGTGAACAAGTGAGTCTGTGATCTACTCGGGGAGTGATTTAGGGTGTGAGTCTGTAAGTATATAAGCAAGGCTCTGAGCAAGTGAGTGCCACTGTGTGACATTATAAAACAGATCATAGTCCTTTGGTGTAACATGCGGATTTATATTAAAGTAAGTATGTGTGTGTGTGTGTGTGTGTGTGTGTGTGTGTGTGTGTGCGCGCGTGTGCGTGTGCGTGGGGCAGGTATCCCTGACAGCAGTGAAGAGGATGTGTGTGTGGCCCAGGAGCTGGGTGTGAGCTGGGAATCAGTACTGAAGGGTAGAGATGACGGAAGACACACTCTCATCAACTCTGCTGAGGTACACACTCTTGAAGTGCACCGTGTCCTAAACAAACCAATTACAGACACACTCCATTATTCACAGCTCCCTTCACTTCCCAGCCTAAAAGATTCTTGGGAATGACACAGTTGGTGGCTTGTTGTCATGCAACGTGGTTCTTGAGAGATGTGAAAGTAGGGTTGTTAGAATTGGACTGTTTCATTCTTCATAACATGCCAGTCACTTACAATGGCCATGTAGTGAAATGCTTAGTTAGTGTCATGTTTTCTTCTTACTTACATAAAAGACTTGGAGGCAGATTTCACTTGCAGTGGAGAAGAAATAAAACCCAGAGTTTGACAAAGCCTAGAATATCTTTGTAACACTGCTGTAACAGCAGATTCATGTCCAACAGCCCCAAGTCAAATATGCTATAAAGAGAGTATTAATTAGAGCTGCACAATTAATCCTATTTTTGGGGTCCCTAGGCATTTCTCAATACAAAGTATGCCAAGTTTGTACTTGGTAGTATAGGATTGCTAAGTTTGGAACTGTACAGAAACAGCAACATACTTGATGTACATTCTCTTCATTTCATAACACAACAGTAGTTTTTCCTCTCTGCCATTATGCTGAGCTTGCTTTGAAATGCATTCTGGGATATATGACTCTCCCAATGCCTCCTTGTTAACATGGGCAGCGGAGAAAGAACTCATCTGGGCATTTAAACTATACTTGGCTCAATGCAGATTGTGAATGGAACAGTACTTGGGCTGCAACCGATTGTGTTTCTGAAGTACACAAGAACAAATACAGACAGTGCAGACTGAGAATCAGCTCCCATTTCTTTTACACCCTTCACAATCCTGTGTTTTGATCGATCTATGTAATTCAAAGATTTGAAAGAACATAGTATTATAATACATTAATAAAAAAATTAAGAAAAAGAGTTTCAGTTTTGGTTTACAGTGATATCATTTAATTATTATGGAATAATTATGCTGAGTAATCATGAAACAATTCTATTTTAATCATTATGAGTATTATTGCAGTTCACAGGTCAGACCCGAGAGGAAGCCTTCAATTCAATCACCCAGAAAGCCCGGGAGAGAAATCTGGGCGGTTACCTCACGAGTTCAAAGCTGAGGGACTGGTTGATCTCAAGGCAGCGGTACTGGGGTACGCCCATTCCCATTGTGCACTGCAGCTCATGTGGTCCTGTGCCAGTTGCTGAGGAGGAGCTTCCAGTCATGCTGCCTAAAGTGGCATCGCTTACTGGGAAAGGGGCATCACCCTTGCAGTCTGCCCAAGAATGGGTCAACTGCTCCTGTCCCAGGTAAAGATTTAACACCTCTGTGTCTTACTATAGCCTTACTTATATCCTTACTTATATCCATCTCTATGAGTGCCAGGAAATTATACTGCATAGTCTTTCTGATTGCTTAAGAGTCTTGTAGAGATGTGGATGGAGAAAGTGACTAGCTTTTCAGCAAGGTGTGTGGTTAAAACCTTGGACTGAGAAAAAGGTTGTTGCTTTCCCTTCAAATTTGTTAAAATCACTGACCTCCTCCTTGAGACTATGGGTGCTGTCAAAGCTAAATCACCAAGTCTGTATGGGTGTCTGGAAATTATTCCTTCTGAAGTTAGACTGGACTGAGTCTCTGACCATAAAGCATGGTTATTATATAACTTTCAGAACTTTTGTAATGTTGGACTCTTTGAAAATGACTTCTTTGGGCTATATGCCAATCAGACAAAAGGAAGTGATCATATCAAAATGTCTGTGTTGTGTATGTTTTCTGACTCATCTGAGAAACAGATTTCAAGTCTTTGCATTGGTTTTAAAGGTTAAATAAATAAAAAAAAATCCTCTTGACGCAAATGCAGATAAGCAAAGACCTGCTCAGTGTCTGACACTCATTTGGTCTGTCTGCAAGCAAGGGATACTTATAGCCTCCGGATTAGTACTGTCACCTTATCACATATGACTCTTTAAAATGCATAGTTTGGCTTATTAGTATAATAAGTCTTACCTAAACAGTGTGATAAAATAAAAAAAGATTAGTCTGTTTAAGTCTCAGGGCAGTGGATAGTGGTGATGCCTCACAGCTTAAAGGTTCCCAGCTTGATCCTGTGTGCGAGTTACTGCCTGTGTGGAGTTTTGCAATGTCCATGTTTCCTCCTCTCTGGTTTCATTCTACTTCCCAAAAACATGTCAGCAGGTGTGTTGGCTACACTAAATTGCCCTATGCATTCCTGCTGTGTGCCCAGTTTTCTCAGGTTCAGCTCTGGATGAACTCACCATGATAAAGTAGTTACTGAAGCTGAATGATGACTGACTAAGCAAACTCTGGAATCTGAAAGCTGCACTTGTTAGAAACCTACGTATATGCTGAATAAGAAAATTACTTAAGGTGGCTCCTTATTCTCACAAACCTCATACGGTGATTGTGAAAAAGTATTTGTTCTCTTCCTAACTCCTTCTATTTTTGCATATATGCCACATGTGGATGTTTCAGATCATCAAAGTTCTAAACAACGTCTTTGAAATCTACCAGTCTGGGAGTGTTACAAAACCATTGCTAAGGCTCTGGGACTCCCAGTGAACCACAGTGAAAGCCATTATCCACAAATGGAGAAAACTTAGAACAGTGGTGAACCTTCCCAGGAGTGGCCAGCCTACCAAAATGTCAGTGTACATGAATTCATCAAAGAGGTCACAAAAGAGCCCAGATAGATATCAAAAGGCACAAACCACTGCTCACCGAAAAGAACACAAAAGCTCATCTCACATTTGCCAAAAAACATCTAGATGGCCCACATTACCTCTGGGATAATATTCTGTGGACTGTTGATTCAAAGGTGGACCTTTTTGGAATTCATTGGTCCTGTTTTATCTGGCGTAAAGCTCAACACTGCAGAACATAATTCAGGTCAAACGTGGTGGTAGTGTGATGGTCAGGGGCTGCTTTGCTACTGCAGGACCCGGACAACTTGTCATAACTGATGGAACCATGAATTCCTGCCTCTATCAGAAAATCCTGAAGGAGTATGTCCACCTGTCAGTTTGTGACCTAAAACTCAAGAGCGGTTGGGTTATACAGCAGGACAATGATCCAAAGTACATTAGCCTCTGAATGGCTGAAAACATATGGCAGAGGCAAACTCCTGACTTGAATTCCATTGAGATGTTGTGGCAAGACCACAAATGGGCAGTTCATGTTTGAAAACGCTTCAGCGTAGCCAAGTTAAAACGATTCTGCAACAAGGAATGGGCCAAAATTCCTCAAGGGTAAAAGACTCAAGTTATCACAACCATTTCATTGGCACAACCAGTGATTAGGTTTTGGGGGCAATTACCTTTTCACATGGGTGATATAGGTTTTGAATAAATCTTTATCTTCAGTAAATAAAACGATCATCTAAAGCTGTATTGTTTACTAGTGTTGCCTGTATCTTTTATTAGAAATTTTGTTGGATGATCTGAAAACTGTGGCAATTTAGCAAAAATACAAGAAATGGGAAGGGGCCAAATATACTTCATAGCACTGACAGTCTGTCTGATATTACTTAAGAACCCAAAATTGTTTAATAGGAAATATTCTGAAGTAACTAATCGATTACATTTGTGCCAACAGAGTATTCCGATACCGTCTCTATACCAAGTTCTTTTACTGTTTAAACTTAAAATGACTGCTGACTGTTCGTGTTAGGAATAATACACTGCAGTCTATAAAGTCAGATGAATTTGCCACAGTGAAAACTTTAGTCGTTGAGGTTGATTGATTCTTGTAATTATACAGAAACTAGAAGACCTCTTATCTGCTGAGAATGTCGTTGTGACAGTTTGAGAAAAATGACTTCAGTTTTTAACTGATCCTCCCCCATCCAATCAGACAGGCTAAGAAGTGAAGATCGAGTGTGAGATAAGGCTTATCAGCCTAGTCTCTGCAAAGAGCTAAAAAAAGCTGCAAGTCATTTCCTGAGCAGTGATATTGTCACTGTCTGGTCTTACCGTTAAGCAGCCAGAGGGCTAATTGAAAGCCTGCTGCAGGCCAGCGTTCATAAAAACACAACTGTTGTCCTGCCAGCAGCCAAACTGGTGCTGAGGATGCTCATGAAAATCATTACATTTTGTGATGAACAAACAACCTGACGCTCAAAAATCTGTAACCACTCCTGTTGAGCCGTACATTTCAACCAACATTTCAACAATTACAGTTAAATAAACTTTTCCCTTTCAAATGAATGTCAAGCCAATTTGAAGCCTTCTTGGATATGCATGGGCAAAGCACTCTAAGAGTGTCTTATTACAGCAGATTGGCATAACGATTTTGAAAATGATTCAAGCAAAACCAAAAAGCCGCGGAGTCTGGCTCACTTCAGCAAAGCACCACTCTATCTGAGAGCCAGTAGTGTGGGCAGACACAGAACACACACCCACAGATAGTCTCCTCTTCAACAAGCTTCAGCTGCTACTGTCTGTCTAATGGGGTCTCTCATCTCCTCAGTGAACAAATAGCTGCCATTATCTCAGTCAGGTACAGAGATATAATACTCCACCGCAGACCCTTTTGAGCTGTGAATCTGTGTGAGACTGAGACCTGAATTACACATTTGCACATTCAGATTCACTTAACAAGAGACAAAATGGGTTGGGGATACTGAAATCTGCCTTTTTAAACACAGAAAATGGCATCGCCTCTTTTGCCTCTCCAGATCCTCCATTTCACATACGCTCCAGCGTCCGCAGGACACTCCTTTTTGGGTTGCATTAAGATATTCATTCGGTACAATTGCCTGGCTTTCGAAGAATTAAACTGCAACACCTTGATGTAGTTGCTTAGCAATGTGGTGTCCTCAGGCTCATCAGATCAGGCACGGGGGTGGGCGATATAGAAAATATCATATCATATCATATGCATGAGTGTTTTTACAATATGCATTACAATATTCTAAATATTGGAGCTTGCTCACTGTATATGTCGTGTAAAGTTTCATTTATCAGCTATTTATTTATTTATTTAACAGAAGAAGAGAAAAGTTTCAGAGAATATGTTGGAATGAATTTTGAATGGAAGAGAAAATGGGCTGACTGCTGCATTTACTGTCAAGCAATGGTAATCAAGTATTTCAGCAGACTGATAAAAAAAAAAAAACTGTAGCAGAACCAATAAATATGCATCTCAGAAAATTAGAAAATAGTGGAAAAAGTTTTTTCAAAATGTAATTTAAAAAAGGTAAACTCTTATATTTTATATTCATTACATATGAAGTGAAGTGTATATATATA
>JANCOA010000049.1:10576426-10586462 GCA_024363135.1 Leptodoras oyakawai
CAAACTCTGCTACCAAAGTGAGGCTGTGGAAGACAGTTTCATGACACAAGGTAGTTATACTGCATCAGCAAGGGCTCTCCCAGTCAGATTTCAAAGCAGACTGGAGTTTAAAGATGTGTACTGTTCAAGCTGTTTTGAAGAAGAACAAAGAAACGGGCAACATTGAGGATCGTAGATGCAGTGGTATGATTGGCCCCAAATTTATTCTGCAACTGGACAATGACCCCAACCATACAGCCAATGTCATTAAGAATGATCTTCAGTGTCTAGAAGAACAAGAAGTCCTTGAAGTGATGGTATGGCCCTCACAGATCTCAACATCATCCAGTCTGTCTGGGATTGCATGAAAAGACAGAAGGATTTGAGGAAGACTACATGCACAGAAGAGCTGTGGTTAGTCCTCCAAGATGTTTGGAACAACCTACCAGCCAAGGTCCTTCAAAAACTGTGTAAGTGTACCTAGAGGAATTGATGCTGTTTTGCATCAAAGGGGGTCACACCAAATATTGATTTGATTTAGATTTCTCTTCTTTTTATTCACTACATTTTGTTAATTATAAACTATTAAAATAGTAAATAGTAAAAACTAGTAAATAGTAAAAAAATAAACTATTAACACTTCAAATTTTGGAAGCATTCTTAGTTTACAACAAACCTAATTCATAATCATATTTAAATGAGTTTCATATAGAAAAAAGTGTGCGTGAGAGAGGAGAGCCTTGTGCACTGTGGTATCTTGCGGGTGGAGTCTTTTCTTCCTGCAGTAATGTTGGGCTTCATTTGAGTAAGATGAGGTGCCTGCTGTCCTTGATCACTGTGTTCATCAGACTATACCAGTGCATGCAGGCCTCACTTTACATTCCCATCACATCATTATCCTTAGTGGACACAACATAGAGAAGTAACTTAGCTTTTTATCAAATAAACTTGGGGTGTGTCGTCTAGTTTTTTCTCCATCCCTGTTTGTGTGCAGGATGATGTGGCTTGTCTGGAGTATGAGTCACATGGCAGCCATCTAATTTATTTATTCATTTAATTAATAGGGACAGTACTCATTGATCAACAAGCAGATTACTATAAATGAGCCAGGGATAGCTGTATAGGCAAATTTTCTCCCTATCCAGTTCTTAAAATTCAACAAAAAGCCTGCATTTTGAGAATATTAATTAATGCGATTAAAAATAAACCTTGCCTGTTTGACAATTAAGGCTTTATGGGAAAGCAGCACCTGCTCACAGAGATGTTTGACCTCCTGTCTTCCTGAGTGTAAGCTCACAGTTGCTGTGTTTCACTGGTGGCAGTGACCCTTTTCCTACATCTCCAGCTCTGACTAATCCTGTGGCTGCTTTGTCAAGGGCTCAGAGCTGCGGCTGCATGTTTATTTTTAACAGGCTAAGAGCAGCGTGGTGTGTTTGAGTGAATTTGCAATCTGTATTTAAACACTGAGACATACGGTCATTATAAGCACTGTGGGTGCCCTCCATAGAGCCTGAGGTTGTCATAGAAACCTGCAGGTCTGAGCTTGTAACTGTTTGTGTCCGAGTCTTCGCCAGATCTAGCAGCGAGAAGGCTTAGCACAAGGAGTAGTTACGTGAAATATTTTGCTTCTTGTTAATTTAATGCATTTAAGTGATAATCTAATTATTAAGCCTAAGAAGCTTGTGATCTTTAACAAAATTGTATTGTGGTTTAATACAAGCTGGAATTCAGCTGATTTGATGATAATCACTTGGTTTATTCTAAAACCCAATATGGAACTCAATCAAAATGCCATGTGTAAGATATGAAAAATAAATGGCTTACTTATAAGACACGTCTTTGACAACAGCCTTTGTATCTGTTTGTTTCATGAGTTTAATTCAATACTTTAATTTGTATTGTCTGATTTTTGAAAAATTTTCTACCAGGGAATCTAAGCAACTCGATTGATAAGAGTCATTAATTAGTATAAGTAAGTAAAGTCACGTGTCTTTATTTCTTCTCTTATAGTCGGTGGTGAAGACGGGGCGGCTGTTGATCAGTCATGAGGCTCCAGTGACTGGAGGCTTCGCTTCTGAGATCTGCACAACAGTTCAGGTAAAAACCAGACACACTTGCAGCTTAAATGTCTCATTTGCCAGAGAGTTATACAGTATCCTCGGGAAGCTAAAGGATTTTTTCAAAACGTTCCTTTTTGATCAGATTGTTTAGAGTTAATTACTCAGACTAATCATTATCCCACAAAAGCATGTCAAGTAGCTAATTAATTCATGCTTTAATGCGCTCGACTTGTCTGCCTTGCTTCCTGCACAGCGCAGAAGGACCCAGTTAGCTAAAATATGGAAGTAAATGATCACGTGTCAGTGTATCATCTTTTCTCTTTCTGAACATATATAATCCCAGTTCCATTAGTGCCATGATTCTTTCTCTGAGATTAGACAAGACAGTTGAGAGACAAAGCTGCTTTTTAATGTTAACTGATTTAATTGTAAGAGTGTAATATACAAGGTCTGTCCAGAAAGTAAAGTCCATGTTCTGTTGGGCTTACACATGAGGATGGTGGTTCAAGATCATGTTAAAGTGGGATATCAGATAATCTGTAGGACCCATTTCAGTTGCATTCTAGCCTTCACAGTGCTCAGATGTTTGTTTTGTGCCTCATCACTGGAACAATACAAGCAAGTTTGGGCAAATGTTGGAGCCCAATTTCCAGAACACAGTGATCACAAGGGATGAATCATGGGTGTTCGAGTACGATCCTGAGACAAAAAAGACAAAGTGCTGAATGGCGCGGCAACATCACCTCAGCCGAAGGAAGCTCTCATGAGCAAATCAAAAATCAAGTCACTGTGCACCTTTTTTTTTGATTCTCAAGGGATTGTCCATAAAGAATTCATACCAGAAAGGCTAAGATTAAAACATGTTCGAAAGTCCACCACTACGGCACAGTAAAGAACATCCATAGAGCCATGACTGAGACTCTGAAAACCCTCACTGTAGATGATTTCAAGCCCTGATACCAACAATGGCAATATTAATAAAAATGGCAATAATAACTCTCATTACTTTCTCTACAGACCTAATATAAGCTTATGATGCTCGATGACGCTTCTCAGGCTTTAGGGTCATACTTTTTTTTCAGGCATTCATGAGATTTTAGCCTGACTGATTGAATGAGTGTGTGCATAATGATGTTGAGTGTACACATTTGACACCTGGGTTAAGGGCTGTTTGTGTGGAGGAAGGTGATGAGTAAGCTCGATGGAGTGGCCTTGTATAGAATGATTCAAAAGAGCAAATGCGTGAAAAATGTCTTTTTTTCCTGGATGCTGTGTAACAGATATTTAATAGGTAGTCTTTCTTGGTTTAACAACCATTACAGAGGTTGCCACATATTCAAGTCATAAATTCATGAGCTTCATCTCATTGGATTTTACTGAAACTTGGATTGCACCAATGCTTACACATAATTCCTTGATAAAGTGTTATGCGAGATGAGGTGTTCCCTTGAGGTGATCTTCTACAATCAGTGACCATATCTTTGACTTGGATATGCTAAGTTGGAAGAAGATCTAATCACACAATCCCATGTATCTGATGGTCAGTGTGTCATCAGCATTATGGGGAGAGTCACAGCCTTTCAGAGTCAGTGGAAGAGGAATACAGCTCTGACAAACTGCCATTAACCTTCATAACGTGAGACCTGAATGTTTATATAATGTCCATGCCACAAAAGTTACATCAACATTTCAAATGCATAAGCTATTTGCCATTTGCATTTAGCAAATATATGTTGCTGGATGATATAAAAGTCCAGAAATAAGTCATGCATACTTATTTTGGTTTTTGAGATATTATGAGTTGTAATGAATATGATATATATATATATATATATATATTTTTTTTTTTTACCAGAATTTAAACCCACACATCTTTTTAAACACTTCTAGCAATCATGGAATGCAGAATGCCTTGAAGAGTTACCAACCAAATCTACCAAATATACCAAACAGGGGCTAATGATCATCAATTTCACATGTAGGTTAAAACACAGTCTTTAACTGAAACATAAACAGCTGTGTAGGAGCTTACAACTGGGTGAGGAACAGCCAAACTCTGCTAGCAAGGTGAGGCTGTGGAAGACAGTTTCATGTCACAGGGCTACACCATGGCAAGACTGAGCACAGCATCGAGACACAAGGTAGTTATACTGCATCAGCAAGGGCTCTCCCAGACAGATTTCAAAGCAGACTGGAGTTTCAAGATGTGTACTGTTCAAGCTGTTTTGAATAATAACAAAGAAACGGGCAACATTTGAGGATCGTAGATGCAGTGGTATGATTGGCCCCAAATTTATTCTGCAGTAGGACAAAGACCCCAACCATACAGTCAATGTCATTAAGAATGATCTTCAGTGTCAAGAAGAACAAGAAGTCCTTGAAGTGATGGTATGGCCCTCACAGAGCCCTGATCTCAACATCGAGTCTGGGATTACATGAAAAGGGATTACATGAAAAGACCAAGTAACTTGAAGAGTTATTTTATATAGTTTTTTTGCCAACACTGCAAGACGTATAAGTGGGTCATTTATAAAGAATGCCACATTTTATAGTAACATCTGCTACAATATGCTTATAGATTTCTATAAATAAATCCATGATACAATAATATGATCATGCCCCTGTGTGTGGGACAAACATCCAGATTCACAGAAACAAAGAAACTTGGCAGAACATGCTTGTGCTGCGTTAATTTAAATGCTGCCCGGATATGAGCGTTTTATCACAGAGCAGACATTTTATTACAGGCGCCACCAGCCAGTGAAACTAACAAACTGAGTATGGCTCAAGTCATATTCTTAAAAGCTGTTTGAATCAGTTTCTGCTGTAAGTGGTTATACAAGAGTCTACACTTTTAAAAGTGGTGCAGGCATGTCGGGCCGAGCGATACGGCGGTTTAATGTTGATCTTTTAAGTTATAAGACATTGCTGGGAAATTGTTAGCAAACCTATATATTATGATAAATATTGTGTATTTTTGTATGATCTTTTTGTCATGTTGCCCACCACTAGGGACACATCTATGGTCTTTCATCATTAAACAGCATTAGGGCTGTTGATTAGTTACACTTATAGCCTACCTACTCACCTTCTTCACCTTCTACTCACTTTCCCTCATGTACAAGACTGTCTGGTAAATTCTAGAAGTCTGGTTTTTAGGTTTCCAGGAAATTGACAGTATTCATTTTCTCATACTATAGAGGGCTTAATGCTGTAACTATTTCCCAAGTTCCTCTCTTCACCAAAGTAAGAGAGACTGGAATGGGGTATCTGGTGTTTCAGGAGACATTCCCTTACCACTCCCTTTAGCGAGTCTCACAGTGACTCCCTGAGAATAGGAGAGGAGTGCTCTCTCCTGTTATTTCTGGATTCATGGTTGGAACAAAGGGATTTTTAGGTCGATCTAGCCATTCCTGGACACCTCAGTGGAATACTTGGATTATTGTTTCTCTCTTCTGCTCATGAAGGCAGCTGGAATTGTGTGAGGGGATGAAAGCATCCTGTCCTGACTGGAGCTGTGTCATGTATCATTGTTTGGCATTAAGAGGTGTGTGCATGTGTGTATAAGGAAGAAAGAAAGGCTCAGTTCATGTGATTGCATGAATGGGCTTTTGGGGTAGCTAGAGAGGGATGGTGAAAAGTGTCTCCTCACAGTGCTCTTAAATCACTTTTCTACTCTGGCTCTTCTTGTGACTCATCTGTTTCTTGTTTAGCAAAGTTTCGGTCACTGTTTGTTTAGCACACACTACATGCTTCCTTTATTGGAATTTATTCATATCAAAGGTGTACTGTTCTAGAGATTGCAAAAATGCATATACAAATCATTGACCTTTGTGGAAGCTCTTCCACATTTGTTGAAATGGGCCTGAAATGCAGCCATGCTGTCAGAAGAATGCGAACATCAAAATGTGGTGAGCATCTCAGGTATGCAGTATAGGATCTAATACTATTCCTCGGACTTCATTCATATGAACTATATAAATAGATTAGCTGATGTCTTTTGCCAGGGTATCTTTACCTCCCAGAATGGCTCCACCAGCTCTGGGGTAAACTTTATACTTGAACCACATGCAGTATTTTCTTTCTGCTCTTGCCATAACCAGCTGCTCCTAAAAGGCACACATAGCTACACACTAACTTCAGAGAAGACCTACCACATTTTACAAGAGCCCAATCACCTGATCTAGTGGTCTTCAACTGATGCCAGTGGCGTGTAATTTGAATCAATAGGAATTAAGCCTTAAACTGTGAGAGCTCTTAATGCTGAGTTGTGGTGATGAGCAGCACATCAAAGTGAGCAACCCTCCTCACACCCTCCATGTGTGTGCTGAGGAGGAAGGGCAGCGAAAATAAGATGATATTTTTCACTTTGCAGTGTTAGCACTGGAAATTTGGAAATACTGCAAATATGTCCTCTCAAGAAAGATACCCTTCTCTTCAATACCAGTGACTTCCTGCATAAATGTTTTTTTGTGCATTTTAGGATATAATTAAGATAAGAATCCAGCAGATAAGAAATTCTGAAGTCTCTATTAGATAGATTAGATAAAACACTGTGCAAACAGTGAAATTCAAGATTGTATTTAGTTTGATAGTGCTGGGATTAGTGGCTGGAAAGTCATTCACTGCTGTCTGAAGTGAGTTACTACACCTAGAAAATGCATAAAGGAACATTATCTGATTAAATATGAAACAGTACTCAATTATTTGATTTGAGATCTTTGATACTGACCTGCTGAGTCAATGAGTTTCAGCCAACATAAGAAACAATCAAATACACCAAACAATAGTGACAATGGTGTTCTCAGAAATTAAGCAATAAGCAATTGTTTTTGGTTGTTGATGATCATTGACTCTATTTCTTGGTGTGATTAAAATCATGGTTTTGTTGTTTAAGGTAATGAAGTGCTCTCACAGAACAAAGCGTTTTGTGTTGCTGTAGTCATCTAATCCAGTAATTCTTTTTTTTTTTGTGGACTGTAGTAATCACAAGCAGCTGATTGTCATATTTAGCAGTTACGAATTGGGAGTTTTATGTTACATTTGTCATTAACTGAATATGAATACATTAGGTGCACTACAAAATGATTCTTGAGTCCAATAATAATTGCTCATTGAAATGAAAAGATTTTACCTAAAATTACACTTTTTGAACTTCACTTAATTAAAAAGAATAAGTGCAGCCCAATATATTGTGTTTATTATACTCAGAATGTTGCAGAAACATTGCATATAAATTTGAGTAATGTCAGCATGACTTGAATACATGTAACTAAATAGACATTTTGTGACACCATGTGACTTGATAATTTTTTTTTAAGTTTGCCAGAAATGTTCATAGTGAATCTGATTGAAACTATAGGTGTGCATCAGAACTGGGATTGTCAATAAGAAAAGGTCACATGAGCAGGAGTTTTTCTTTCTTTCTTTCTTTTTTTTTATATATAAAGAAAGACGTTTTCAGAGTACATTCATTCATCCTTGGTGACTGCCTGGTCAGGGTCATGGTGGTTTAAATGAGCATACTACTAGGAAAAAAACAACTTTATAAAAGAAAGTAGAGGCAGGAACAAACAAAAATATTAATGGCACGAGTGTGATGAAAAAAATTACTCTAGTAGAGAACAATTATGAAGTTGTATAAGGTTGACGTTAAGGAACCAGAGCCAGAATTCACAGACAGTCCTGGCATTTTGAATCCTGGTTTGTTTATCCATCCATCCATCCATCCATCCATTCATCCATCCATCCATCCATCCATCAATAAAAAACTAAAATTAATTATAGAATGATTCAAATAATTACATAAATTTCATTCATACAAATGCAACTAGTGTCATTATGTTCCACCCCATTGGATCAGATACGTGCACATCTGGGATGACTTATAATATTTAGGCTGCATATGTGTACATTTCTCACGTTTCCATGGCCTCCTTTGCCTTGTAATTCTTAGCTCAGCCTTTATTCTGCAGCACCAAATCAACATAAAATATTGCAGCCTAAGCTCCATCTGATTGAATGTGTTTTGCACTCAACAAGTATGGAGTTGAAATGATAAATCTTATGCAAGAGTAAGAAAATACCAGATACACAATAATGGGTGCCAGAATGTGGCTATCCTCATCTGACTTTGGGTTCCACTCGGATACAGTTCTCAATTCTCTTTTCTGGCAATGTATGGTAAGTAATACTGGCATTTCCGCATCACTCTACACTTTCAATAATATCCAGTCTGTGGCTGTTGCTGACATAGGGTGATTTTTTTTTTTTTTTTGCATAGATGAAATTTATGACTGCAGTGTTTGTGCTCTAAAATATTTTTTAAGTAATGCCCCAAAGCAGAGCTCTTTCCGGAGTCAGTCTGCCATGTTGTCTTATTTTTACACTGACATTTAAAGTATATTGCATGTAATCATGCACTTCTCATAGATAAATACTGATTCTAGTAAAATGGCAGTGCTGCTGAAGCTCAGTGTCCAGATGCGGTACCTTCTGACCAGACTGTCCATTTCTTGTGTCCTTCCAGTAAGTGTATTTAAAGAGATTCATTCTTTTTGAATTATAGAAAAAAGTGCTCTAGTCAATGAAATTGCTGAGGAGAAACTGTTGTCCAGACATATACAGGCTTGGCAGGTGAACACATCTGCTTTGAGGCTAAATGACATAAAATTGCATCTGCCTTCAATCTTCAAGCATTGGCCTCTAGCTACTGGGCTGGTATTGTGGAAATGCAGGCCCCCAGGCAAGAGATGGAGAATGGCTATTTTGAGTTCTTACAAAGAAGTGGATATTTTTTTCACTGTTATTTCAATATTCACATCACAATTTTAACCACTCTTTACGTGATTCATGTACAGTATTGTGCAAAAGTCTTAGGCATCCTAATGTGTTTAGGTACAACTTTTG
This sequence comes from Leptodoras oyakawai, assembly GCA_024363135.1. Classification (NCBI taxonomy): domain Eukaryota; kingdom Metazoa; phylum Chordata; class Actinopteri; order Siluriformes; family Doradidae; genus Leptodoras; species Leptodoras oyakawai. Next base: position 10,585,375 of record JANCOA010000049.1, read on the forward strand.
TTTTTGATAGTTCTGCATTCTTGAGTCAGTACTAAAATATTTTATATTTCCAAGTTCCAACAAAAAATAAAATGTTGCACAAAAATGTCAGAAACAGAAGTAACACATTACATATCAGACCACTTCTAAAAAAAAAAACAACAAAAAAAAAAACATAACGAAGGCTGCTGGTGTTTGCATGCAAAAAAAAGAAGTATGTGTTACAGTGTGTGCAGTTTTATAAGATAATTAATTGGAAAGTTTTACTGAGCGTCTTGCAGAATCTGCCACAGCTCTTCTGGAGACTTTGACTGTCACACTTACTGCTTTTTTTGCTTACAAAACTCAGCAGCCTTCATTATTTATATATTTATATATTTGTCTGAAAAGTGGTCGGTTATGAAATATGTTGCTGGCATACAAACATTTTTGCATAATATTTGATTTTCTATTGGAAAAGTGATGCTTGAAAATATATATTTTATTTGTACTGACTCAATAATGTAGAACTCAAAACCAAAAAAAATACATAAGTAAAAAAAACAAAAAACAAAAGATGTGCCTAAAAACAATAGGGTGGCTTTTGAACAGTGCAGTACATTCATGTTCTTTTAGACTGTTCTTGTTGGATGAGAAACTTCTGCAAGTCTGTTCAGTTATGTAGTAATACAGTATGCCAGTATTCAGAATTAATAATGCCCTCAGCTTTAACACACACCTCTGGAATACCAATGGCAAAACCATGACAATCTATTACATTTGTAGAAGAAGTGAAGCTCTACAACATTTAGCCGATGCTTTTTGTTGGTTGTTCTCAGGGCTTCATTTGTTTAACCATTCTCAGAAACATGTTGTTATGGAGGTGGTCACTAGCTATTTTTTTTAATAACATGGCAATCCCAAGCAAACTTTGACTGGGAATATTAAAATAATATTTTTAGGTGCTAGTAATTTTTTTTGACATATTCTTTTTTTATCAAGGAAAAAAAGCTATTTCTATTTTAATTAAATTGAATACATGAATGTTTGATTTATAAAATTATTTTTGTTCTGTATAAGATTTATTTTTAAATTGTTGACTGATAGCTTTGATCTTGCAAAGAATGATG
>JANCOA010000049.1:10616729-10627202 GCA_024363135.1 Leptodoras oyakawai
TATATATCAAAGCTTTATGATTGGATTTACTATTAGCCAGACATTAGAGGCTTTGATGTACCATAGGTTCCTGGAAAAATTGCATTTTTTAACCTTTGCCCTGATGTTTTATTGGCCACTCTTTGCTTGCCTTGATCTCTTGCACCTGCTTTCCATCCATGACATTTCTGGTAGCTAGGAGAGTCAATCTATCCATTGCAGAACCAAAATCTACTCAAACATTTTGAGGAAATCAATAAAATTGTTTGATTTCCCCCTTACTAATTTATCTGTTTATTAACAGCAGCACAGTGGAACAGCAGGTAGTATGGCTTGTCAGTGCAGGGTTCCTCTCACCTCCAAAAATCATTTCATAAGGTGAATTGAGTACACTAAGTGTGAAAGACTGTAGGGTAGTTGGATTTCCTACATACTCCAGAGAATTCTCCACTACTGAATTAGATTTTCCCCTGCACATCCTTATGGAATATATTATGCAGGGAATGTGCCGTATTAGTCTGGGTGCAATAGCTGCAAAGTTGCATGTTGGTCATGTTAGTGGATGCTGCTTTGCTGATGAAACCAGAATTAAGTGCTCTTTAAAAACTAAGCAGGGCAATGTATGGCTGCAGCTAATGAAAGAAACAGCCATTTAATGGTCTCATGTGAAATGACCTGCTCTTTTATCAGCTGCAGCATCTGGTTTCAGTTAGCCCGAGAGTCATTCCCTAACCACCATCCACTCCGAAAGCTCCAAACAGACAGCCAGGCAAAAATGTTTGCACTCTGCTCACACAGCATCTTACTCATTATTCAGACAGATATAGCTTGTTTATCAGAAACAAGCTTGCATGCTTTCAGTGGCTTGGATACATCTGTGTTGATGCAATCGCTTCTCCAGAATGTTTCTGCAAAATGTTTTGTGCATGGAGGCTAGAATGGATCTTAACATGTAACACAGATGGTCTGCTCAAAAGGTTATTTCATTTCTATATGATAGTAATCATTAAGAGGTGCTGATCATGTAATGGGATTGACTGATCCCCCAACTTGTGCAAGCTGTTTTCTAGTTTAAGGATCTACTACGCATGAGTCACAGTCACAGCTCTGTAAGCACAACAGCATGCCTGAGAAATGACAATGTTGCAACACAAGGCTCTTGTTACTGAATGTGTCTTTTGCAAAATGATGTGTGGTGAGCTCTTTCATACTTTTAGATCTGTCTCTTTTCTGGACTAAAGATGGAGATCTAAAGATAGAGTAGCCTGGAAAGAAAACAGACCACCTCGTTGCATTTTCTCTTCTAGGCAGGAATATTGACGTGGCTTTTCCTACCTACTGTTGAGACAATGCCTGTGTGTGTGTGTGAGTGTGTATAGACATACACCATCTTTTTATGTCTTTGTGAAGACCAATTGCCTCCACAGGGATAGGAATATCTGATGTTTTTGACCTTGTGGGGACATTTTGCTGGTCCCCAAAAGAACCTTTTAACAAAAATAAAAAAATAAAAACAAAACAAAGAGAAGGGGCTTAGCCTGGGTCTGTGTCCCTCACTGCTAGTCCAAATTAGTCTGCTTGTCTCTTCCAGGAAGTGGAAGGCAGAGCTAATTACTATGGAAGCATTAATAAGGAGGTGGCAAAATGTAGTTTGATGTTTGAGCAGGCAGATTCATACAATATGTCCATGTATATTTCTAATGATTTGAACATTCCATTTCATAATGAATCATTATTCAATATTGTGTTTCTTAAAATGACTATACTGTTATAACTTATTTTGGAACACTTATTTGATGGCTGGGTGGCTAGGTTGCTGTAAACCTACCTAATTTAATTCACACTGAAAATGGCAGAAAAGTAAAAATTCACTTACAAGGTATTTGACTTGAAAATCACATTGTACTGAGGAGGGCTATATCTCAGTGTAACAAACTGTCACTGAATCCTCATAACTCCATGAATAATGTATTGCCATAAAAAAATATTATATGTCCATATCACCGTTGTATACCAAAATGCTGGTGCAAAATATATACAAATTTTGTACATTCATTTAAAAAGGAAGACTTAATTAGGTTTTTTTGAACATCTTGCAATAGAGTTAGTAGCTGTCCAGTTACTTACAGTCCCTCTGAAATGCAACTCACATGTAACAACAGCTGTTGTTTTCTATATGGTTCACCAAATATTCATAAATATGTAGATAAATATACAACAAGCACAAAGCCAAAGCAACAGAAATCATTACAACATTATCTATTTTCATGATCTAGGAGGTTTCCTCTCATGCAATCTGTACACATAATTAGGCCATCAAACCAACCCAGACACTCCCATCAAGGAACAAAGTGCTGATTACAAAATGCATTTTCAATCACTTGTTGGTTAACAAAGGAATATTATCTGTGTGTAGTCACTGCATGTAACAATTCCCCAACCTTTGGGCCAAATAACCAAACAAACTATACAGCTCCACTGTACGTATGTGGCATGATCAAACATTTAGCTTCTGTGCAATACACTGCTATGTTATCTGTAAAGCAGCTTTGTGAAAAGATCCATTGTTAAATTCCATTGTATTAATTTAATGGAATTGAACTGAATCATATAACTAGCCACAGATGACCTTTGGAGAAATGGGTTTAAAAATGGGTAGGCCTTAAATAAGGACCTATTCTAAACTGTTAGTAGAAAGTTAAGGAATAAACAGCTCTAAATAAAGCTCTAATAAAAAGACATAATATTAGTGTACACATATAAGTCATGTGCATTAAATAAACCTGTAAAGATTAGGTTTATCAAATTTATTTCAAAGTTAAAGGGGTCCCTGACTACTAAATGTTTGAGAATTGCCTTCTTGGGTAATGTCAGAGGGACCTTTTCCATATGTCCTATCAACCCATGCAAGTGTTAAATAAGAATTTATAATCAGTTTTCAGAGCTGATTGTCATGAAAATGTTTGTTTACTCAAGTGTGTAGTCGATGACTATAAATGTTATCACACGCAGTTAGGGCCTTGCCTGTTTGATTTCTGTTTGTCGATGATTACGTGAGCATCATGTTGTGCTTGTTGTTGCGAATTCCCTTAGTAAATGGTAACACCCTACTTAATCTTTGAACTTCTTTCCTTTTACTCTGCCACCTGTACGTGCATGCACACACGCACACACCAAATATTATTGATATTTATTGTGGCCTGGATCTGCCACAGAGAAATGTCCCCATTAATACCATGTTATTGTCTTCTCTTCTCTTCTCTTCTCTTCTCTTCTCTTCTCTTCTGATTCCTATAAATGTCTCTGCAATTCTAACTTCGTCTCATGTCTTTTGGCTGTGATTTTTTTTATTAGCTTCATGCAAGTGAACATAGAAAGAAATTATCTACCACTGTGGAATCAGTGATATTCATTCACTGATTCATTGTTTAAGCCATTTTTCCTACTTCTGGGTCACAGGGGGGTGGTGAAGCAATACACAACTAGGGGCAATTTAGTATCTCTAATTTGCATGACTGCATGTCTTTGGGCTGTGGGAGGAAACTGAAGCACCTGGAGAAAGAACATCCAAATTCCACACAGAGGGGACCCCGGACTAGCCCAGGAATTCGACCTGGGTGTTTCTTACTGTGAGGCAACAGCACTACCCACTGCACTAGTCTGCTGCCCAGTTTTAGATATGTTACAGGAAAATATTTCTGAATTACTGAATAACAGTTTGTGGGGTCATTGCTTGCTTAGCTCCAATGATTATACAGAACTGAGTGTAAAAAGAACTAGTTAGTTGTTTTTTAGTTTTTTTTTTCCCAATAAAAGTAATTTTAGTATTGCTTTAGTTTCATGTCGAAGTGGTGGTTGTTGGGGCTCTTAGTTTCTATAATTTGCTAATAATATAGTGAATATGTTAGTTGTGCTAATATCTTGCACATCTGAAATGACTTACAGGTGCATTTGTCTCTGAGGTTGTCAACATAGTTATTAGGGCTCTCTTGCCAAACACTTCTCCACCCCATGAGTCAGTCCTTGATAACCATGTCATGAAAAAATTTGGAGTAAGGCAAAAAAAATATGGCTGAATGGAAAAAAACAGTTGACACAATCGACCAATTTTTATCAGGTTTTCCCCAACTCAAAGTTGAAATAATATAAATGCTCTGAAATGGGACCTGTGCTAAGCATGGCATGGTTCTGTGAAATTGATCCATGCCTCTCTTGCTGTCATTTTCACAGTCTTTCTCTCTGCCAATCTTTCTTGTTTTCTTTCTGCCTCAATACCTCTGTCCTGCTTTTCTGGTGTCTGGTAGTTATTATATCTGCTAACCTAGACATGCTAACCCCAATGAGCCTAATCCTTCAGACAAGGAGATCATCTTCACCATCCTGCCCTCCCACCCCTAAACACACACAGACACATACAGTATAATTAGCATGCATATTGAGCTCAAACCATGCATACACAGACCCTCAGCTGTCACATGGGAAATAATTATATGGCATGTTTTACTGGAAAGTCTGGAATGAAGAAAGGAGGGGGGGGTATATCTATCCACCCAGAGACATGCATTCTAGGTTAAAACAGTCACAGAAGTGTCTTAGTGAAGATGAGAACAAATCTGCTGAGACAGAAGAAGATCCATAATAGAATGTACCTTTTTTGTAGAAAGGAAAAGAAAGATTTGGATGGCTTTCAGAATTTGTTATTGTGGTGTGTAGTTATATACATTATGCGAATTTTGGTCATTGCTTCTGTCTTTTTAAGCTGCTTGTTTGCGTTCACGTAGTGTGAGTCACACTATAATTTACAGAGATGGCTTCTGGCTTCTGGAATCTTACAGCTGGGACAAGACTCTATATACCCATGTCATCCCCTCTCTAGTCTGATTCTGTTCATTTTTAAAGAAAAAATGCTTAGATGAATTAGATGAATTAACTAGTTTTCAAAGCTGTCCAGAATAAGAAAACACATTACGCATAGCAGAAAAGACACTTGTAGTTTTGTGATTATGTACAGAATACCTCTTGGCCAATACCTATTAAGCAATTAGAGAGAAAATGGTATTCTGTAGTACAAACTTTCCAATGATTTCTCTGTGGCTGACAAAAATAAGCAGAGCAGCTGGCTGAAGTCTTTCTGTGTCCCCTGTAATGCTGCCTCACATTGGATTTCTCTGGTTGTAGCTGAGGCTTGTGGAAAAAAAAGGATCAAATATCAGCTGTGGAGTTCTGTGGGTGGTGAACTACTTGCTGCATCACTCACAGGACTCAAGCAATAGCAAGTAATTCATTCATGTCATGCGTCACCCAAAACAGGTCAGTCAAAATGTGGATTAAAATGTTTTGAATTTAGCCTTGGGTAAATGACTAGTTGCCCTGGACAACTGCTGATGTCAGAGACACAATACAGCCAGGCTTTATAGAAATGTCACATCACTGAAGAGGACGTTTATTGCTTATTGAGTGTGTCTGCTGACAGATGGCTTCTGAGATCAGCACATGCCACTCTATTACAGGGGTTGTTATGAGGAGGACAAAACCCTGTTTTATATATGCTGAAGCAGCAGTGGCCCTCAGTAAATTTTAATGTGAAATGTATGATAAGATGATAGGTTGTTTGTGAACAGGACGCAGCCTAGCACAACAGCAGCACTGATCCTACTGTTGTTACATACGTAAAGCAATTTTGTTATTGTGGAAGTCTATGATGCTTTTGAGTCATCCGGGTTCAGTGTATAGTAGTAGGAAGTCAGGTCTTTTGTCCATTGCCTAGTGTAACGTTATTGTAGCAGATCATGGTAACTACACAAAAGGATCTAAAACCCTTAAGGGTTTTTCAATTGTCCTTTTGGGAAAGCATTATGTTCCACACACAAACCGACAAGAGTGTTTTGCTTTCAGAATGGAGTCCAAGTAGAATCCATTTAGATAAGTGTTGTTTGTGAATAATCAGTTACTTAAAGCCACTGGATGTAAGTTGATGTAATTTTGTAATCTCTATTTAGTATTATTATACACAGTTTGGTGCTGCAACCAAAGTATTTGCAACTCAGTGGATATCATTAATCTGTTACCGTTGGTATTCCATAAGCATTATGAGAATAAAAAGGTGTCTGTGTACACCACTGGGATAATCACATTTAGAGAATATTAGGAAAAATATCTTCCTACTTTCATCAATAATTTCCAAAAATAATTTGAAATGTGGACTTGTCAGATCACAGGACACTTTTCCACTTTACATCAGTCCATCTCAGATGAGCTTGAGCCCAGAGAAGCCGGTGGCGTTTCTGGGTGTTGTTGATATATGGCTTTTGCTTTGCATGGTAGAGTTTTAACTTGCACCTGTAGATGGAGCGATGAACTGTGTTCACTGACAATGATTTTCTGTGTTCCTGAGCCCATGTGGTTACAGAATAATGTGGGGTTTTAATGCAGTTCCGTCTGAGGGATCGAATGTCACAAGCATTCAATGTTGGTTTTCGGCCTTGCCGCTTACTTCCAGGGATTTCTCCAGATTCTTTTGATGATATTATGGACTGTAGATGATGAAATCCTTGCAAGTTGAAATCCCTACATTCCTTGCAACTGCATGTTGGGAAACATTGTTCTTAAACTGTTGGACTATTTCCTCACCCCATCCTTGCTTGTGAACGACTGAGCCTTTTGGGGATGCTTCCTTTATACCCAATCACGACACTCACCTGTTTCCAATTAACCTGTTAACCTGTGGAATGTTTCAAACAGTTGTTTTTTGAGCCTTCTTCAACTTCAACCCAGTCTTTTGTTGCCCCTGTCCAAACTGTTTTGTACTATAGGGACAGGGATGGTAGATTTATGCACAGTTTGAAAGAACACAAGGCAACAGACAACACATGGCATGTACTATGCTCACCTGCATGACATTTCACTGGCTTTTGCAACTGGACACCAGCAGAGACAGCAATGCAACTGTGCTGGAGGGGAAAGCACTGCAGGTGCAGGTGCCAGGTCAGTCCTGGCCCCTTTACAGGAAGCAGTCAGAATAGCCGAGCACATAGAGTTTATCTTCAGGGAGTGTGTTAACGAGAGCGGGCGCAGTGCTGTGAAGTGGACAGTACCAAAGTAGTGGTTTCAGAACAATCTGCGGGATCACAGATTGTTTACTGGGGGTGCAGGAAGCGGGGACTATCAGGTAGCTGTGCATCCTTGGTTTGGATTTCTTGAGTGCTATAGGGGCAGTTTTGGATTTTAGAGCATGGGTTGCAACATATACTTATCACTGACAAAGGCAGTCTGCAGTGGTGCAGCAGCAGAAATCCCAGAACTCCCTGGTGGTTGTGTCTCAGTCTTTCCTGAGTGAAGCTGTCATTCCTGGAGGGGAAGAACATGCAGTGTCAGGGATGGCTGGTGAAGCTTGGGGGGCTGGGAACAGCTATGCTGGGTGGAGAGATCACAGGTCTCTGAGGGTGAAGTCAACAGTGTCAGAGGAGCTGAACACACAGTGCTGGCATTGGTGGAGGGATCCCCAGAAGCTGTGGGCATCACACTCAAGTAGTACAACCACTGTCATCACAGGCCAGTTCCAACAAACAGCTGAGAAGAGAGCACTGTTAACAGAAGTGTTGTTCATGAGTTGAGGGAGCGAAGCAGCATGGACAGCTTACCCCAGAGTAAAAAGCACTGACCTCATCCAGCAAAGCATCCACATTGCTGAAGGTGCAAAAAGGTTCATACATGGCTTTTCATATGTAGCTGCTCCACTGCATCAACTCATGGTGAAAGTTGTAAAGTTCTGCTGGGATGAGGCTGCTGAGTGTGCATTTACCACCCTCCATGAAAGCCTGTGCAGCATGCCAGTGTTTCCTCAGTTGGAAGGTGTTTTTGTGGTGGATACTGACGTGAATGATAAGGGCAATGGTGCAGTGGTCTCTCAGATCCAGGATGGAAAAGAGAAAGTGACTGCTTTTTACAGCCACCATCTAACCAAACCAGAAGCAGCAGAAGTACTGCATCAATTGCAGGGAGTTATTGGCTGTGGTAGCCATGCTGAAGCATTTTTGGCCTTCAAGAGTTCAGGAGGGACAGGTATTGAGATATATTTCTCTGCTGCAAGAATTCTAGTTCTCAGTTGAGCACTACCAGGGAGACTGCATGGTAACACTGATGCACTGATGTCCCAGCGAGGCCAAGGAATGCAGATACTACCTGGGGCTGGACGAGCACTGTGTGGTGGCAACCATGTCACCTGATTCCATTGGATTGTACGTTGGAGGGATGGAGAATTGGGGGGCCCAATGCAAAAGCTCTAAGGGCTGCCTGGGACAGGCTTCAGATCTGGGAAGACCTGATGTACTGAGTGTGGGAATAACCAGTCCCAGGGGTGGAAATCTGGCATTCTGCACAGCCTTAGAGAAAGGGTGCTGTCATCTGTGCATGGGGCTGTAAGTGTTCAACACTTCGGAATGACAAAAACTTTGTGGAGATTATGACGGGGTTGTACTGGTTGAGCTGCCGCACTGATGTGGAACTGGTGCACTGGTGCGATTGCTGCACCTCTAAGAAGGGACCAGGACAGGACAGTTGCATGCCCTTGTCCTTTGTTCTAGTATCTCTTTGGAGTGAGTAGCAGTGGATTTACAGAGGCCATTTCACTTGTTTTAATTATTATCAATTATTATGAATAACTTATAATAATAACAAAGTGGCCAGAGGTGGAACTGCACAGCGACTCGTGCTGGGAATGTGCATGTGGTTGTTTAACCCTCTGCACAGGAAATGTGATGTGACACCTGCTACTGTAACTAGGGAGCGGGTTGCCGACACCCCTTTTCCATTTGTCTATAGCTCTCCCATTTCCCCCCCTTGTGTCATTGTTCCTAATAAAGTGATTTATTATTAGTGATTTCCTAGTAAAGGAAAATGGTTCATTTACATGATGAATCTCTAGTGCTGTCACACTACTATCCAATTAGCTAAAATACAGTGTAGAGAACACGTCATGTATTGTCTCTAAAGGCCAGATTTATGAATGACATATACAATGGATTTTGAGTAAAACAAACAAAAGCAAGTCCAAAACAAAGAGCAGTATTAAACTAAACAGAAGCAATTCCAAATGCAACTGGCTATCTACTACCTGACAAATGTTATCTCTTTAGTTGAAGCAAGCCCTAACAATTTCCACAAGGATAAATGTAATGATCATCTATGACTAGCTTCTCATGTAATTATAAACCAAATACATGCCTTATCTTTTCAACTACAAAAAACCTAAATCACAATCTCCATTACTCCTAAATCCATTTACCTTATTGACCACATTTTCCCTCTCAGACTCTTACTCTATTATTCTTTTTCCCCCCTGATTGGTTGCCTGTATTCATGTAGTCACACTGCTTTTGTCTTTGATGTAGGGTTTTTGGTGATGTTTGATAACTCTGAAGTGTTGTATTACTGACCTAATACACTGTAGCCTTTTTTTTTTCTAAAAGTAGGCTACATTCCTGCATCTAGTGTTTGTTCCTGACTAGCAAAATTTAGTAATGAGAGATTTAAGCTGTATGCAATCAGTGTTGCAGAAAGTGTTAGAGTAAGCAATGCACTTGGTATAGTCACATGTTCATTAATAGCAATATTCCCCTATTTGTGTATGATCTGTACAAACATAATTCTTAGCAGAATTGTCATTAATTAAAAAAAGGAAGGGCCTTGGTTTGACTCCCCAGCCAGGCAGCCATTGTCCTTTCTGTGTACAGCTTGCATGTTCTCCCCCTCCAAAAGTATGCTGTCAGGCATCTTCACTATGTTTTCTTTGCTATCCATCCACACAGAACCATTTTTCTACATTCTTCTTAACTCCAGTGAGAGGATGCACTTATGTTATAGAGATGGTCTGCCACATTTGTAACATGTAACATGCACAAACATACAGCATCAAGCTGGAGACAGGTGGATGTAGTGAACCTTTGCATGACAACAATTTGACTTGATCAAAGTAAGAATATTCCACAAATTAATTTAACAGCATTATTATTAGTATAATATGTCTTAAGCAAAAAAAAAATCTTGTTCCAGCTTGACAGCTATTTCCCATGTGTTTCATAATCATTTCTGTTCACAATGTCTACGTTGTTGCCTTTGACAGAGCTTCCTCTTCTATTACGTTCAGGTAAAAAGGACAAGAGTCTTGAGGTTATGCATGTGCAGGGGCATTACTTTGTATACTGGCAATTAACTCAGCTAAAAACAGGGTTGCACATGTTTTTTGTATTGCTACAGGACTTTTTTCCTAGCACATGCAGCAATATCTTTAAATTAAGGCCTACAGGCTAACAACCATCAGATAGTAATTCTGGTTCCTGACTTTGCACTGCTGATTATTAGTTTTGCCACAAATGACTGCAGGTTCCACCAGCCCTGGGCTTATACTCAGTTCCTGCTGGTCAGTCAGTCAGTCATTATCTGTACCGCTTATTCCCAGTTATGGGGTCACGGGGGAGCCGGTGCCCAGCCGGCAAC
>JANCOA010000049.1:10638069-10648324 GCA_024363135.1 Leptodoras oyakawai
CACCTACCTGCATGTCTTTGGACTGTGGGAGGAAACCGGAGTACCCGGAGGAAACCCATGCGAACACGGGGAGAACAAGCAAACTCCCAGGTCGCCCCACCCGGGCATCGAACCTGGGTCCTTCTTGCTGTGAGGCGACAGCGCTATCCACTGCGCCACCATGCAGATTTATTAAATTATTATTATTATTATGCTTAAAGGGACCAGTCAAACCAGCTAATAGTTATAACTCAGTATAGCTCAGTGGTTAAGATGTTGGACTGCTGACCCAAAGGTCGTGAGTTCAAATCCACCCCACTGCCACTGCTGGGCCCCTGAGCAAGGCCCTTAACTCTCAGATGCTCAGTTGTGTAATTAAGATAAATGTAAGTCGCTCTGGATAAGGGTGTCTGCCAAATGCCATAAACTCTGTAAGAAATTAAATAGGCATAGTATATAGCTTCCATTCATTATATGGCCAAAGGTTTATGGATCCATCATAGCCATATGTGCTTCTGTATATCCCATTCCAATTTATTCCCCTCCTTTGCTGTCATAACTGCCACTCTGGGAAGACATTCCACTAGATTTTGGAAACTAATCAGGCCAAGCACAGATGTTGGATGAGGACACAGTTTGTTTTACAGTTCATTCCAAATGTGTTTTTGGTGGGGTTGACGTCCGGGCTTTGTTCAGGCCATTTAAATTCTTCCACATCAAACTTGGCAAATCATGTCTTCATGGACTTTGGCTTTGTGCACAGGGACAATGTCACACTGGAGCATAAATGGGCCTCTAATTTCCAGTAAAGGAAAATTGTAATGCCACAGCATACAAAGTCCTACTAAACAATTTGTGTGCATTAAAATTTGGGCCAACAGTTTGGAGAAGGTCCTCAGTTCTCCACAAACGTTCCATCATGTAGTGTATATTAATACTCAGATTTACTTCATAAACAATCAGTAAAGTTTCATGAGCAATACACGTTTAACTAGTAATAATTTTGTAAATATGCCCAGCCACTCACTTTCAGTAACTAATTTATCCTGGTACTGTGCCGTTTTTGTTTTGCACAGTAAAATAAACATTTTGTTTCATGAAGTACAAATACATTTAACTTTAGCACAGATAGATAGCACAGTGGTCCTTACAGTCCATTTAGCATACCCACAACACTTAAACTGAAGGTTCTGAAGGTACGCTGCTTTTAATTTCTCAGTGACATGCAATACTTGTTCATTTAAAGAAATATTCTAACTGTATACGAGAGTAAACATGGTTCCTCAATTGTTCTTGAGTTCCCAAAAGTGATGTACTCTGGCCTTAGCTTCCTTGTCCATTATTATATTCCAGGCATATTAAGGTCACACACCAGAACATCTATAACTGGACAAGATCGCCTATGAAATGGTTGAAGGATCGTTAATGCATGTCTGATCCGACTCTGGTCTTGCCATAAGAACAGGCTGGGTGTAAAATAGGAATTCACTGAGTGAATATTGTGTCTATTGTGTCACAGATCCTGAGATCTCTTAGGTGGCTGGAGAGCTTCCAAATACCTTTTCCACGTGACAGGTGGGAAAGCTTTTAATCATACTCAGTAAAGAATGTTTTCATACATCTTTTTATCTCTTCTGAACAGTGAAAAACACTGTTAAAGCAAACGCCATGGTATGAGGTTCAACTCTCTGCTGGATGCATAATAGATTGATGACCACTGTTTGTCAAACGTTTTTCAGGATTCACATATACAAATCTATTACTGTTAACAAAAATGGACACTGCTAATTAAGGGAACCAAATTCATTGCTTCATCTTATTTAGGCAATGTACCATGATGCAACCATCCTAACCATTGTGTATTCTACAGAGCATTTTTCGTTCCTCTTTAATAAAGAGCACAAAAAAAAACTTCAGAGTACAAATACTCTGTATAGAATATTCTACAGTGGGCTTTAGGAAAGGTATCTTATAAATTGCTGAATATTTAAAGTCACTGACCATATGGAACATGTATCTTGTGTAATAAACACAAATATGGTCTTGTTGGTTTCTTAGAACTTCCTCATACATTTCTTTACCAAAACATTCGATTAAACAGTGTTAAGTAGAATTTGATTAGCATTATAGAGGCTTTTTGTATGCACATAGGCTTAATTACTACATTAGATAATGTGTATGTACAGCTGGGCCACAGTCACACACTGGCAGCACATCCTGCTTTTGGAGTTTGGAGAACAGTTGAAACTCCAGCAATATAATGTGGGAATAAAGGTTTTTAAACTAAAATAAAAAATAAATAAATAACTTATGAAAACCAGTATAGTTACTATACAGTATAGTATCTCCAACACTGCACAGGAGAATAGTTATTTTACTTCAGCGGCAAAATTATCCACCTCCTTAGTCACCCTGTCGGCTCCCTGTAGTCAGGTTCCCATGGCACTAAAGTCAGTTTCATTCATAAAGCATAATTCTCCTAATGAAGAAATATGTTTTGCTGTGCATGGGTATCAAGATATCTTAGTGACCTTCAAATGTTTTTTTGCCAGCCTCATAGAACATCTGCTCTCTACCTAACCAAGTCAAATGAGTGATTGCTATTCACTTCACAGGACTCATATCAGATGACTAAATGGCACCATGTCAGTAATTAGAGCCTATTACCGTCCTTAATCACAAAGGACTTTTTCATGAAGATGTCATCCAGTCTGCTTTCAAAATCACACCTATTTAATAGCATAATGAACCCTTTAGGATGCAGAGGGGGAGATCTTCTAAAGAGACATCATCTGCCTGATTGAATTTAAGCATCAAATTCATCAACATGAAATCAAAAGGAAGTGCACAAATGAGTGTGTGGAATAAGGGTAATGTGGTGGATAAGTGAGACTGGGCTCATCTGGCTCATATTGGAAATAATGTCATTTCGATTCTTTCTTTTGTAATAGGTGTGGAGAAACTATTATATTAATAAGACTGAGAACAAGAATGAGTAACTTATAATAATGACACACTGACTCAGTTTATACAGTGTTCTAATTCATAACAATTTTGATGTTATAGAGTTTAAAGACAACCAAAGCACAGACATATAGCTCATTCACTATAAGGCCAAAGCTTTGTGGACCTATACTATATTGCCAAAAGTATTCACTCACCTGCCTTCACACACAAGTTGAGTGACATCCCATTCCTTATCCATAGGGTTTAATATGATGTCAGCTCACCCTTTGCAGTGAACAGCTTCACCTCTTCTGGGAAGACTTTAGGACAAGGTCAAGACAAGGTTTAGGAGTTTATGGGAATTTTTGTCCATTCTTCCAGAAGCGCATTTGTGAGTTCAGAAACTGATGTTGGACGAGAAGGCCTGGCTCAGAGTCTCCACTCTAATAACAAAATTGGGAGCATGACATTGTCCAAAGTCTCTTGGTATGCTGAAGCATTAAGAGTTCCTTTCACTGGAACTGAGGGGCTGAGCCCAACTCCTGAAAAACAACCTCACACCATAATCCCTCTCCACCAAACTTTACACTTGGCACAATGCATTCAGATCAGTACCATTCTCTTGGCTACCTCCAAACCCAGACTCAACCAGACTCTGCCAGATGGAGAAGCATTATTCGTCACTCCACTCCAGAGAACACGTCTCCACTGCTCTAGAGTCCAGTGGAAGTGTGCTTTACACCACTGCAACCTACACTTTGCATTGCGCTTGGTGAAGTAAGGCTTGGATGCAGCTGCTTGGCCATGGAAACCCATTCCATGAATCTATCTACATACTGTTCTTGAGCAAATCTGGAGGCCACATGAAGTTTGGAGGTCTGTAGTGATTGACTCTGCAGAAAGTTGGTGACCTCTGTGCACTATGCACCTCAGCATCCACTGACCATGCTCTGTCAATTTTACGTGGCCTACCACTGGCTGAGTTGCTGTGATGCCAATCACTTCCACTTTGTTATAGTAGCACTGACAGTTGACTGTGGAATATTTAGTAATGAGGAAATTTCACAATTGGACTTGTTGCACAGGTGGCATCCTATCACAGTACCATGCTGGAATTCATGGAGCTCCTGAGAGCAACCCATTCTTTTACTATGTTTGTAGAAGCAGTCTGCATGCGTAGGTGCTTGATTTTATATACCTGTGGCCATGGAGGTGATTGGAACACCTAAATTAAATGATTTGGATGGGTAAGTGAATACCTTTGGCAATATAGTGCATCATAGCCATATGCACTTCACTAGAAATTAGTGAGGTCAAGTACAGATGTTGGGTGAGGTCACCTGGGGGACAGTCTGCTTTACATTTCATTCCAAAGGTGTTCAGTGGGGGCTTTGTTCAGGCTATTTAAATTCTTCCATGTCAAACTTGGCAAACCATGTCTTCATGGACTTTGTGCACAGAGGCAATGTCATGCTGGAGGATAGTTGGGCCTCTAATTTCCAGTTAAGGGAAATTGTAATGTTACAGCATACAAAGTCATACTAAACAATTTGTATGCTTCCAAATGTGTGCCAACAGTTTGGGAAAAGTCCACATTTGGTGTGACTCTCAGTTGTCGATAAAACCTCGGTCATGTAGTCACACTTACACCATCATAAACAAATCAGTAAGATGTGCACTGAATATCATTCAATTAAAATATACTATGTAAAGGAAACTACTGGTGCATATGTTCTTTATTTATTGCATGCCACTTCCAGGTTAAACTGCCCTTGTATTGATAATTGCAAAGAAAAACAAAGAGAAAGACTCTAGAAAGGCTTCAGTTAACATTGACTTTGTTGTACCACAACCTTGGACTTCAAAAGCATCATCATAAGCTGCTGCAAGTCATAAGCAAGAAAAAAAAACCTAATTTTTCTAACCAAATACACAATATCACTGTAAACTGAGATATAAGGAGGGGTCCATATGGGATGACTTCCTTCTCCATATGTATAGTCTAAAATTCCATGGCTATGACCATTGTGATTTTCAGTACTTCATCACTGTAAACCCCTTTGAAGATTCAATGATTAACAGCAAAACTATGAAGTATTGAGAAATTCCTAAAAAGAAAGCGAAAAAGGAAAACAAAATCCTACGTGTTCAGTTACACAGCCAAGGTACACCTTAATACTGACTGGAACACACAAAGGTTAAAAGACAGAGAGCAGGTGTACTAATTTGAATGTTTGTTCCAGGTAGGGGCAGCGACAGGGCCTTGGGGAGATCTCTCCACCATGATGAACTCATCAGGGTTGTTGAAAGCTCTGTAGTGAACAAGCAAGTCGTGAATTGCTCTCTCCTCAATCTACAACAGAACACACAGATAGAGCAAAAGTGGTGAGAAGGATGAACATCTTACAGATGCTTCCTCACACATTTAATTGTAAACGACACTAGGACCTAAATTCAGTTTCCTCCGTACTTCAGTTTCCTTACTCTTTAGTAAAGGTAGCACACATTAAGCAGCCAGGTAACCAAGTTTTCTATACAGATATACAGGTTACCAACTGGCCTATCTGCTGCTACAAGTTCTCAGCCCTCCTCTTCTTTATCAAGCAATGAAAACAGGTCCACCACTGATCACTGCTGATCAGATAACAGCTATGTGGAAACACAGCAGTGACACTGACAAAGTAATAGCAAGGGTTGTACCAGGCACAGCAATCATGCTGGTGTTTTAAAACCCTTCAGTCTTATTGCTGGGTAGGACACTGTCTAAATAAAGTGTACCAGCACTCCTGGGGCAGATATTAACTCTGAAAAAGGGCAAGTGGTGATTATCCACAGAAAAATGAGTTATACAGTTATAGGAGTTAATAATTATACACTGTACATTTACAATGTACATACTGTTGAATAAACCCCATCAATGAAGTTGCATCTAACATACTTGCACCAGTTTCACATGTACATGTACTGCAGTGCTGGGAAATCATACAAATAACAAAGAACATCTACTCACTCAGGCACTTCTGTCGTTCCCAACCTAACTTCCCAGAATAACATGAAGTTGTAACTTTTAAACTCCCTCAGTTACCTGTATCAATGCCAGAGGCTTGTCCCGGCTGCGGATGAGTGCAGCTTCCTGCTGCTTCTCCTCTTCAACGATAGATGCAAATGTGACTGCAGCAGTAGCCGGTGGGCTGCTCACTTGTCCAAGCACCCATGGCCTAATGAGACAGGGAACTTTACTATATAGTTTACAATTTACCATGACAAAATATATTTTAAATAAATACACTTAAGATAACAATCTGTTTATGTACACACACAAATGAGCCAGAGAAGGAAAGGACTGGAGGAATACTGCAAATATAGGAAATATATGCTGCAAATATAGATCTATATTTTCCAAACCAGACACCATTTGCTGCTTGGAAGAAATAAGCTACAAAATAGCTGTAGAACTCATAGTGCCACTGGAAGGAATTGAAACCCAAAAAGCCAGAAGGATCATGAGGCCCTGCTTTCATGGTCTGTATTCACACTGAAAATCAAGATCGAGTGTGCTTTTGCCCTTCTGTTCTATGGGAGGTTTCTATCCTCCCAGCGCTTGTTACCTATAAACAGCTCATATGTGCTCGCTTTTGCCAGGCCCACATTCAAGGGTACTTAAACACTCAGTATGCTGTGTAGAGTGAAAGACTTATGATAATTTAAACTCTGACTATCAATGGAGATTACAGGCAGAGGCAAAACATTCTAATGAGACCCCAGGGATATGCAACCAGACTTGTGCTATAGCTATAGACTCTGCTTGCCATGGCAGGGAAGCTAAAGAACAGCTTGCCATGTAAAATGATACTGCGTCACTACTGGCAGCATTTTATAGAAACTTTTAACATTCTCAGGAACCTTGGCTACAGAGGACATGCAGAGTATTAATCTATACATTAAGATATTTTAGTCTATGCAGATAAACATCCAAGATGTATAAATAAATGTGATAATGGGCATGCAGGTGTCTGTTTTAAAAGTCATACATCTATTGCCAATTAAAACAAAGTCTAGTTAAGAATGTCAGACTTTGCATTATAGCAACTCCCGGGGAACATTTCATTTCATCTCATCTCATCTCATAGCAAAGTGACAGCAGATAGCCTACTGAGATGAATAAAGCTTGCTACTTGAGGCCTGGAAATGCAAAGCACAAATAAATTTATGTGGAATTGTAAGAGTGCCATCTGGAGGAAGCCAAGTGACTCTGAGCCAGACGTCACCACTCAGAACTGTGGCCGCAAAAGATACTTATCAAGTAACGGTTGATCATAGGGACGGTTGTCTGCCAAATGCTGTGTGTATAGAGTTAAAGGAAGTGCTGTCGCTCTCACCCTGCAGGTTTGCCAGCATTGCCAGACTCGGCACACTTAAAGGTCACTCTTTTGGCACAAGTGGCCGTGCCAACAGGACTTGCTGGACTCCCAGCAGCCATGGAAGCAGTTGCAGATGATTTATCACGCTGCTCCTCCTCCATTAACAAATCCCGAAAAGACAGTGATGAAGGAGAGGACTGCACGGCTGTGGCCCTGAGTATGCAAAGATCTCATATTCTTACTGTGTCAGTGCTTGCTAGAAAAGTATTATGAAGCTAAAGATAAAACACAAAGTGAACAGATACACACCAGCCCTTTGCAGACCTAACTAAAGTGACTCCAGGGGGAGATTTGGCAGAGGCTCCATCAACACTGGCCTCTCTGGTAGCCATGGCTATCATCTTCCTCTGCTTCTGAGACAGTTTAGTGGAGATGACTGAAGGTTTGCTGCTGTTTCCAGACCTATATAAATCACACAAGAGGGAGGAGGGGAAGATACCGTGTAACATTTCAACCCATTGAACCTTGACATCTTATAAATCTTATAAAGTGTTGATACACATCATGCTTTTAGCATGGATAGTACAGAAGCAGCAACTCTTACAAGCCAGGGCTTTTTGGAGTGGCTCCAAGGTTCTGAGAGTTGACCTCCATCTCCATAATGGCCCTGAGATCCAGAACAGGTGCCAGGCAAGATGGACTGAACAGGTCAGAATCACAGTTCAATGAAAGAAGGCTGGTTACAGGGGTACCATTTATATTAAGGTGCATAATTTTAATAGAAAAGTAACAAAAGAATTTAATAAAAAAAAATTAGAAACTTGGTATGGGCTTTTATTTAGATAAAAGTATATCCATCAATATTTTACATTTATGTTGAATTTAGGCTCTTGAATGATTCAGTGGGTTTCACTGTACTGTAAAATTGGTGGTATTTCCTCGTCCTGTACTTTTATTACAGTAACAGTAAATCCATTCACTGTTTTCAATGATCAAAAAATTGAATTTTTTGTTTACACTAGAAAAGGACCTAAAGTATATAAAAATGCATCCCTATGGAGAGGAATTTGTGCCAAATTGAAAAGCAATTTCTGCAGTACCAAAACGTGAAATGCAATGCACACAATGTATTGTTTTTATACATCCCTACATCTCAATACATCCCTTCTAGTATACAATGGTTTTAACATGCCTCACTATAAATAAGGCCTTGAAACAAATGTGTCCCAGACGTAATCTCAGGGACCCAAAAAGAATATGGAAATCATGTCTATTCTTGATAAGATTTGATGTTAATAAATAGAGCTCACCTTTCCTTAACCCTGGGGATGGGTTCAGGTGTGGAGCGTTTAACAGGCAAAGATTCTTTCCTCCAGGTTGGAGTGCTAGGAGGAGTCTTCCAGCCCACATGCCCTGACTTTTCCTCCTAAAAATGCAAAATGTATTTTGGTTCCCCTAGTGAATAAATATCATATTACATTTCTATAACTGACGGTGTACATATACAGGAGTGTTGTAGCATTACTTGTACATAAGGTCTTTCCTGAAAGACTGGTGACTGGAGGTCTCGAGGGCTGCCCACTCCAGTATAACTGCCCTCAGAATCAGATGTGATCAGTTCATGCAGAGATTCCACTGAGCAAGCTTTCCTGGAGTCTACCAAACCTGCCAATGATTAAACAGCTTTTATTTCAGCCTACCCAAGTCATGTTGAAGGCATCTGGCAAACGAATAAAAGTAAAATGTGAAATATATATATGCCTATATGCCTTTTGCATTTTGTTTGGTTTATACATACAGACTCACCTACAGAGGGTGGGCTCTGAATGACATCAGTGGGTGAACTCTGGATGATATCAGATAGGTTGTACCCTCCTGAGCTATCCAAACGGCGACGTGGTTTCTTCTTAGCTTTTACTTTGGTTTTCTTCAACAGACCATCACTGAACAAAAAACAAAGCGAGGTCAATACACTTTTTGACTAGGTCTCGTCTCGCACCACAGTGAGCTGGGACAGACGTACTTGCAGCTCTGGTCCTGTTCAAAGCTAGCTTTACAGCTGGTGATTGAATCCAGGTTCACATCATCATAAGCACTCAGATCAGGGGCACCGAGATAGGGAGTGATATGTCTTCTCTGCATGGCTGGAATCTGAGGAAAACATGTAATACAAGAGTTTTAGACCACTCTGGGGATTTTGAGCTGTCCTTGTTGATATAAACTCACCATTTTCCTATACGAGTGGGACAGCTCCAGTAACACGTCATCACTCAAGATTTCCAGGGCCCTGGAACAAATAAAAGTTTAATATATTTTTTATTGTACAAGGCAGGAAGTCTGTCTAAAATAAGCAATGAGTATGCCAAGTTTTGGTTTAGTCAGGGTTCATTCAACAAATCATTTTTACAACTACTGGGCTGAGAAAGACGCATTTAAAACCCACTACATGGCTGAAAACCTTTATTCCCTTCTTGTAATGTAATGGGGGGGGGGAAGATTCTCACTTCCAATCCACAGGGTGAATAACTACTCACTTAGACTCCAGCAAGGCAGCCATGTTGAAAACAATAAATTGCAAGCAGGAGAGTTTGAGCTGCTCAGCACTGTACATCACAGCAAACTCCAGTAGCTCTGCAGCATTCTTCAGAGTCACTACACACAGAGATAAAACACATACATGAATGTCAGCTTCCTACATCTGTGTGATTTTCATGAATGATTATCTGTTCACTTCTGTTAAAGATAAAAATGCAATTCCTAATACACAAGCAAGAAATTTTTCATAAGCTATACTTAGCTAAGTGAAGTATACATTCCTCCGCATCATTAGGCACCATTTAAAAAATAATACAGAATTTAAAGAACTAAATAATTATATTAATTATATTAAAAAGCCGGGCGGCACGGTGGCGCAGTGGATAGCGCTGTCGCCTCACAGCAAGAAGGACCCGGGTTCGATCCCCGGGTGG
>JANCOA010000049.1:10711969-10726977 GCA_024363135.1 Leptodoras oyakawai
CCGACAGCCCTATTGGACAACTGTTAAAATTCATATTATGATTATTTTATAATATGAATTATATTATCAATGAACTACTTTTGATGCCTTCAGTGAGAATCTACAATGTAAATAGTCATGAAAATAAGGAAAACGCATTGAATGAGAAGGTGTGTCCAAACTTTGTATTGTATGATATGCTGATCACCTTGCGGTCTTGCATTTTTGTATAGACACTGTTCCACTTCTGCTCCAGGATGCTTAAGCTGTGCTCAGTGCTGGAGCCATGGGCTACGTTGCTTCCCTCCAGCATCCTGTGGACAGCGTTATGGATATCTGTGTAGGCATGCAGTTTAGAATCCATCTCATTACACAGCTCCTGCAGACACACAGACGTACAAGAACTTTACAACAAGTCTATTTTACAAATTCTTAAAAAAAATTTAATCATTCAGAATAATAAATAACAGAATAATAACCACATTTTCCTGAACATTTACAAAATACACAGATAACATATGTGAATGAAGTAGCATGCACAATCTGCAAATTTGAATGACTATTAGAGTGACTAAGGCCTGCAGCATTACCAGATGAGCACTGAGTCTCTCACTAGCAGAGTCTGGCATTCCCCATACAGTTTTAGTGGAAGACAGCTTCAAGTCTGTGTACTCCAGCCACTGCAGAAGATCCTGGATTTCCATTGTTACATCTTGAACCTGTGGGTGAAAATCAGTGCTTCATTAAATATACAGTCATTTATATACAGTCAGAGTAAAACATAGTGTCAATGTATGTGCAGTATATAACCTGTATTACTTTCTTAGGCACATAGGCATATCAGGACACAGAAATTAAAAAAAGAAATGTAGAATTTGTACATTCAAAAATACAATTTGTGTATAGTCTACATTTCTGTAACATTAAATTAGATTAGAATTAGGTGAAGTGCGGACAAACTATAAACTGTCCATAACCACTTGAATCAATCCAAGCCTATAAGAACTATGTGTGCCAATTTTTTTGGTGTTCCACGCACTTGACTGAGGTAATTCTCCAGCTCCAGTAGTCTGCGCTCTGTCTCAGAGCGCACAAACTCCCAGCACTCGTTCAGTTGCTCCAAGCGATGCTGCAGACCCTGAGGGCTCTCTCCTCCTGTGTCCTCCAGCAGGACCCTGCCTGCCTCGTTCAGAGACTCCACAGTGTTCATATGTGACATCACATCATTGCGCAGCACCTACACACACAATAAGTCATGATATCGTTACCTAGTCTCCTTTCTAGTACAATATAAAGTCCAAATAGTTGATAATTCAGCATATATTTTTTTCATCAACAGTACAGTACAATGTACAATAATATTCTTTCTATTTATTTGAGCCATAGAGCTTTCCTTTTCCTGAAATTTCCACTCACAGATCATTATGTCCATTAGATCCAAGTTGACATTATTTATAGGTCTATGTACTTGTTTTTGAGTTCTTGAGTTACTGGAGTATTAAACCTATACTGTACCTATACCTATATCTGGACAGTTAAACAGATTATTAACTATAGGAAACTGATAATAAATAAAATAACTGTAATGAATGTGGGTTGTAACTTCCACTGCTGTTACAACACAAAAAAAATTCAGACACACTGTGTATGCTTCATGGACCCCTGGAGGTTCCAGACCCCAATTTGAGAACCACTGCAATAAAGCATGCAGTATACAGTGCATATACCTTGTGTTTGGCCAGCTCTATCTCACAGGTCTGTAGGTCAATGCTGATGGGCCGTGATGCCTGTAGCAGTTCAGCAGTGTGGGAGATCCAGGCATGTAGCTCATCAAAATTATTCTGGAACTGGCCCAATCCCAGCAGTGCACACTCCAGCTGGTGCTGCTCAATTAAGTATACAATATATGAGTGCCATCATAAGCTAACACTTATCATCATTCTGCTTTTACCTAAAGTTATTAAGTGTAAAATGCTGATGGGTAAACGCGCGTTTGTCGTACTTGTCGGCGGACAGTCTCTGACTCCAGGCTGTCCCAGCGCTGACGAAAATCACTCAGCGGTGAGGCAGACCCAGGCCGCATGGAGCCCGGTGAGAGACGACCCACAAAACGATGGTTCAAACTCTCAATCTCAATCTTTTTCTGGTAAAATTCCCGCTTGAACTCCTGAAGGGAGTGATAAAACAACCAGGGTCTTGCTAAGAGGTAAAAAGAAAAAACACTCAAGAATTTTCAGAAGATTTAGGAGTACTTGATATACTGTCTCCAGGGCAACAAGGCTCACCTTCAGACCATACAGCTGCTCTTTGACAGATCCAAGATCAGATCCCACTAAGAACTCTTCAGTGGATTTCAGCTCTGCTGACTTCAGCCACTCAAATAGGCCCTACAAAAAGAATGTAAAAAAATGTAAAGGAATTAGGATGCTGCAGCACCAATGGATTATTTTAACACTATAATTAACACTCTTCATTAAAAAAAAGAGAAAAAGAATTTTTTTCTATACTTGTTATTTTCACAATTGTTTTTCCATTAGAAATATTTTTCAACTAATTAAACAATTACAGAGAAATGCTGAAAGACTTAAGATATAATTAGACAGACTCGCCTGAACAATATGTAGTAGCAAAAATTATATTCTAACACCAAAATTGTTCAGAATATTAAATAAAATGTTTTATTAAGCACATACCTGCAGGGTGTCCTGATAATTCAGCGCCAACTGTAGAGATTCTTCTAATTTATTGTGGCACTCCGTCCAGATCTTATTTAGATTATTCCATGTGCAGTAGAGCTAAAAGAGTTGATTGAGCACAAAAGTTAGGATTAGCCATACTGTATGTAATGAGTATTTGATGAATTAGTGAAATACAAACCTCATCTAAGCTTTTTGTGACTTCTGGCTTGTCTGTGTCTCCACATGCAGACATTAGCTCCATTCCCAAAACCCCAAGTGTATCCAGTTCCCCTTGTAGTCCATCAATGTCCTCTCTCAGTGTCTGTGAATGAAGCAAAGAAGATGGATGGAAAGTGTAAAATCAATGCACATAGAGTGCACATGGTCCTAAAAGCCACTGTGACTCATATTTATAGATTTTATTTTAGTGACATGCTCAGACTTTTGAACATTATTTGTGAACACAAATGATTTCCTCTTCTCTTTAAGGCTGGTCAAAAGACTACACATTCATATATTCAAATCTAGTTATGTAAATTCATGATGGATTGCAGTCTAATGTACAAGCTGCAGTGTAATACCTGCATTGTGACCAAGCTCTGCTGGATGGTTTCGGGGTCTGTTCTGCATGAGTTGAGATCTAGAAGAGTTTGTTGTGCATCGTTCAGCCCAATCGTCATGCTGCTTATATCATTCCAGAACCTTGAAGCCAAATCAAGGAGGTGGATGAGCCATTTCTCCCTCTCCTGACACTGCCTGTGAGTCTCCTCCCACTGTCTGGTCAGGCTGCTCACCCGCTCCTGGATGGCTACAGAGAGAGCAGAGTTTAGGTGAAAGAAAGGTACATTTCAAAAAGGTGGCCCTCATTTTCATTAGTTATGATTCTGAAACATAGCAAGGAATCGTAAGGAAAGTAAGGAAATATACCAAGAACATGGTATGGCCAAAAGCATGTGGACTCCTGGACATGACACCCATAAGTAGGTCTTGCCCAAACTGTTACCACAAAGTTAAAACACACAACTGTCTATAATTTCATTTTGTGATATTGCATTAAGATTCACTTTACTAGAACCTGTTCCAGCTTGACAATACCCCTGTACATACACTGAGCTCCATAAAGACATGCAAAGGTGGGAGTAGTAGAAATTGAGTGGCCTGCACAGAGCCCTGACAGCAACCCCACAGACCTGAAAAGCTGATTATGTCCAAGGCCTTCTCAACTAATAACAGTACCTGACCTCACTAATGCTCTTATGGCTGAATGGGCAAATCCTACAAGCCATGCTCCAAAATCTAGGCATGGAGGTTATTATAACATCAAAGGGACTAAATCTGAAATGAGGTGTTCAGCAAACACATGCAGGTGTGATCGGTCAGTTGTCCACCAATGTACTGGCCATACAGTGCATGCCCAATGCAAAGTAAATAATAATACATGATAACCTCAATGTAAATTACATTTCTTTTCAAACTGAAATGAACAAAACCTGGTTACCTGTGCCTATGGAGCCATCTCCTGCTGCTTGTGTGTTTGCCAGCAGCTCCTCAGCTTGAATCCTCACACTATTAAGATTCAGCTCCAGCTTGGAGAGCTCAGCCAGTGTGTTCTTGTTGTCCTTCAGCTGCTCCTGAATGCGTGGAGTGAGGCTCTGCAGAATCACCGTGGCCTGCATGTGGTTGTACAGACGCTCAAGGCTTTCCCCTATCAGAATCATCCTCTCGTTCAGCTGCAGGATCGAGAGGCAGACATTGGGCTCAGCACAGCAATGGCAATACCATGGTAATGTGTATGGTGCTGGTACACGAATCAGGTGCAGTTGTATAGCCATGCATGCCCTGTTCCTAAACACCTGGGCACACTGTCTGTTGATCTTCCTCTAGCTTGTTGTCAGAAATCAGTTTTGGACAATAACACTGCTGTCGGCTGGAGATTATTTTGTTGGCAGTCTTTCGACTGAGAAGTGACACTGAGGTGTTTAAAACCAATGCTACCTGGATGTGTCTAATAAACTGACTCCTCAGTGTATATTCTAGTCAGCTAATAATGAGAAATTCTTAAGATACTTATGTATTTTTACATTTTAAGCTTTCATATAAATATTTATAGGTGGATTTTGTGTACAGTATATTACCTGTGTATACCGTGGCAGAGACTCTTCAAGGACTCCAGCAGCCTCTCGGACTCTGTCTCTGATGGTCTGGTAGTGCTCCTCAGCCTCTGTTGCTTTCTGGCAGTATTCCTGTGCCTGTTCAGGACTAAGGTCTGACAGACGCTTGGCTAACATTCCTAATCGGAATATTAGAGGCTTGTGCTCGGCTATAGACTCCCTTAGGCTCTGTGTAAACAGTCAGAAATAATCAGCAGTGGTTTATGAGCATTTGTGTGTCATAAATATGTTACATTTTAACTAAAGACCAGTGCTGTGACTTTAAACCATCTAATAAGGCCATGTGTGTTCAATCATCATTGAAAGAATGACCTAATAAGGAATACTTGGTAAACTGAACAAAAAGGTTCTAAACAAAGGCCTGACTGTTGGAACAGGAGGAGGGAGCACTGGAGAGGCTGGGTTTTGTAGTACCTGTAAGAGCTCCTGTTGTTCTCTGAATGCCTCATAACTGATGGTGTTCAAAGCAAGCTGGCCAGTAAGGGTTTTGGTTTCCTGTAACCATGGCACCACTTCAGCATAGCCCTCTGAGAACTGGGACAAGAGAGACTGAGCATGCTCCAGCTGCAGCACCACATGGGAATTAGTGCCAGTGGTTATCTGACAATGCTCCTCAAGAGTATCCAGACTTGTCTGTTAAAAAAAAAATTACTTGAGGAATTTAAATGTATAGATTCTCATTGCAGAGTTTGTGGTTATGGTTATATGGTTATATGGTCATATGGTTAACACTTGAACTTAGCAGATTAGATAACTTAGGTACTTGTTTTTAATGTTAATAAGTTATTGATTGGTACCTGAAGGCTTCCCGTATCCTCATTCTCACTATATGCCTGCAAGAGTTCAGAAACCTTCACCATTTTCTCTATGTTAAACCTGTGCTGAAGAATCTCCACTGCGAGTATCTGTTGAAAACAATATTTAAAAATCACCAAGGATTCAAGAAACAACATTACAATAAAGGGGTGTTAATGTGAGTTTTTGTTAAAAATAAATTAAATTCTTAAGTATACCATAAACTCATATGAAACTCACTTTCTGCTCATAGAGCTGGGTAGCAATAACATCAGCATCCAAGCTGATGACTTTGAGGTTCTCCAGTCCCTCTGTTGTTGCTCGAAACCAGGCCATTTCTTTTTCAACTGCTTTTTCCAACTACAAAAGAAATACAACCATAGATATGTCAAAAGAAAATTCGTACAACTAGAATTCCATTAATAAATAAGAAATAAAACAAAATATAAACATGACAAAACTAAACAAGACAGTTGTATTTTGCTTTTACCCTCTGTCTCTCAGCAGCACATAACGCCGCATCTCCAGTCTGAGCTGATCCCAGAAGTTCCCTCTCGATGCGGCCCAGCCACAGGTGGAGGTCTTCCTGACTGGAGGTGCATCGGCTAGAAGCCTCCAGCGCCTGCTCCAGCCTCTGCAGAACATCAGCACTGCCTAAAGTGAGCACTGAGTACCGGATCCGCAAGCTATTTGCCTTCTCTTGTACCAGCTGAGACTCCTCCTCTGTGGAAAAAGTGGATTAAAATGACCAATATTCACATTTTATATTAATATTTTTTCATTATGGTTAATGATGAGAAAGATACCTGAGACTATTTCCATGAAATCATGACAGCATTGCTGAAGTTTTCCTAAGTCAGCATTCTTTGATTTTATTTCCTCCATGATAGCCTATAAAAAAAACATTGCAACTAACAAAATAGAAGTATACTGTCTCTAAAATATATGCAGTTTGCAAAGCATCCGTCAAATCACCTTGGCTCGATCAGTGGCTTCCTGTAAATGGAGCATTGCTCTCTCTGCAGACCGGAGCTCAGCTAAGTCCTGCTCCACGGATATTAGCCATTGATGAAGACTGTCTATTCTCTCCTGAAAGAGCTGAGCTTGGGGCAGAATGAGCTCCAAACTCTGCCTCCTGTTAACATAATAAATACGTTTGCTCTTAATGGATTACAATAACGTATTGACAAGACACAAAGAGCTTTGGGGACATCATGCTGACCTGCTATTAGCACCTGAAAGAAGAGCTTCCCACTTCAGTTTGAGTTGGGGAAGTTGGAGTTTGGCTTTATCTCTATCTTCCTCCTGAAGCTCCTCTGCTAAAGGAGGGCCCTCCTGCATCATCATTTCCATGCTGGACCTCCTGTCCTCGAGAAGACGCTGCAGAAGCTGTTGGACAGGAAATGTCGTGTGTACACTGTGTTAAAAAAAACTGAAACTTCTGAAACTGAAAAGAGTCTTCCGAAACTTTCAAGCCAGGGTGCTGACATGCCATTTCTAATGGGCTTGTGTATAGCTAGCTTGTTAAAGTGTGTGCTTGTGTGTTTGTCTCATGTATCAAGGCCTTATTGTGCTTATCCAGGCATATTTCACCTTCCTCACTACAATAACAAAAGACAGCCATTTCAGGCTGAAAAGTGAATAAATTCCTTTCAGGAACTGTACACAAAAGCATTCATGATCTCACTGTGTGCATGAACTCATGAGACGGGCAGTTTCTCAATAAAAAGTGCTTTAAATGAATTTCAAGGTTGAATTCACATTTAAGTAGGAAGGTCTATAAAAAAAAGCGTACTTTATTATGGAGGGTGGATTAGGCATACCTTCTGTTCTTGAAGTTGAGCTTTCACTACTTTGTATTCAGATGAAGGAGGTTTTTGATTGGCCACGAGTTCTTCAATCTCACAAACCCATGTTAATAATGTCTGCAAATTTTGCTTAAATGTTTCAGGATCCCCAAATCCATCTGTTAGAGCCAAGGTACTCCTGGTACTCTGGAATAAAGGAAAGACCATACACAAACATGTCAAGAATTCACAGAAGTTAGCATTTGATATCATTTATCTGCCAGTCTTTCAGTGGTAAAATAATGGGGTAAGAGTATTAACATCACCTTCCATCTATCCAGACTTAATTCCTTCTCCAAATTGGATTTTCCACCACTCTGAAGCTATGAACAAAATGTATTTGTTCCTTATTTGTTATTTGAATAATAAATATGAGATTAAGAAAATCTAAGCTAAGGATAAGATAAAATCTAAGGATCTTATAGAACCTTTTCAAACCTGTAATAAAACATAGCAACATCATCCTTAAATATTTTCCTACTTTTCTATTAAATTAAAGAATGAAAAGAAACTAGCAGAAAATATCTAAACATCTGAAAAGGGTGGCTCTGCACTCAAATGAGAGGCACTCAAATGAATAACGGTGGCACTCAAATGAAAAACTGTAATAGTTAGAAATCTAAATGAAAAAAAAAAAAAAATCAGAACAACCTCTGCTAATTCTTCAGCCACTCCTGTGAGGACCCTAACCGTCCTTGTAATAACAGGATCTCCGCCCTTCTGTCCTGGTGGATATTCTGTCACCTCCACAATTTCTGTCACAATAGTCTCTGTAACTTCTGTGACTTCAGTGACTTCTCGAGTGTTCAGATTTTTCCATGACCATGGGCTTCCAGAGTCTCGTCTCTGCAGGGTCCCTCTTGTCTCTGCTGTTCCACATTGCCCCAGAGGTGATCTCCTGTACTCAGGAACATTGGTCCTCCTGGACAAAGACCCATTGTGTAGTGTTTTGGCTGGGGAAGGTGTATTTCTCCAAGCATTATCCAAAGTGCTGGTGGTTGTGATAGTAGGAGCAGGTGAGCTCCTGTTTTTTTCTGGTGTGGGAACTTGTGGAGAGATGTGGTCCACATCCTCTATTTTCCTCTCCTCTTTAGCAGGCTCTGTGACAGGCCATTCCCTCTGTCGCTGGTAGCATTCTTTGAGGAAGGCCTCATTTGACCTCACTTGCTTGGACTTCTGACCCAGGCAGCTAGGTCTGCTTATGAGGTTACCCATGATCCTTTAGCCTATAGGCGAGTAAGTCGTGTGGCAAGAAGGACCCTGGGCCATGCATGCAGGAATCACTTCAGCTACCTAAAATAAAAGGGTGCTCAGCATGAGTGTACTTGCACATTTTAACCTTCATCCCAAAAACTGCTTCTCCATCACAAACTCTGTGGACAAATCTAACACAGACTGCACGCCACAAAACACAATTAATCTCCCGCTAGTACCATGAAGAGGAAAACGTCTACAAACAAATAATAGAATTGGCTCATTATTAAGGAACGTAGCACAAACCAAGTCTCTTCTAACCCACTACATATCCAAAATAAATACACAAGCAATTCTGATTGTGACTGCACCAAAACATGGACACGGTATTGTAAGTTTGGGGCACAGAAATGCAAGTGGCAGACTTCTCTATGAGGCAGGCTCTTCCAGGATTCCTGCTGTTTGCTATGGCGCCCAGAATTAGTGTCTCCTGTCAGGACTGGCCCCAGGAAGTGACTGGGAAACCATTTATCTCCTGATCAAATATGACAGCCATAAAAATGCTGCTACATTTCCTTGACTAAAAGGTGGGGGTTCTGTTTTTTTATTCTTTTGGCAGAGAGGGTCGAGATATTGGGAGGAGAGCCAGAAACAACATGTGGAAGAGGAATGTATATTGTATAATAAAAAAGAAATAAAAACACAGTAGTTGGCCTGATACGCCTGAGATAAATTAGTAAAATGAAAAATGTTCCTGTAATATAAAAAAAAACAATAAACAGCAAAACTAAGACATTGCTCATATGTTTTTCTTGCTGTTCTTCACATTTTTTTTCCTGCTTTTTTTACTGCTTCTTCAAGTTCTTAACTCAATACTAATATTGTTACAATGTCCAATAAGCCCAAAATTGTTAGCATGTCCAATAGAACAGGAAAACAACAATAGGAAGCCTTTTATATTGGATATGTACAAAAGACCTAAGAAAGAAAAGCCCAGCTAGAACTGCTTGCTGACGGTCGTCTAGGTCACACGAGGTCATTCTGGATCAGTGTACATCTATGTAGTGCAGCCTGAGGGAGCTGGACCCATCCAATTAGAAGTTTGGGATCAATGGAGGAGAAAATATAGTTGACTACGCACCATTCTATATGTACTGTGACTTTTAGCAATTACATTTCATATTGGCAGATATAAAATCTGTTTTTTGTTTTGCATAGTCTGTATCATATTACTTAGATTATAAAATTAATTCATGATGCTAACTGATACTAAAATTGTATTGACCTGCTGGTTGTAAATGTCATGTAACTTTTCTATAAGAATAGTTTTAAAAAAATAAGAATAGTTTTAGACTGGTCTATCATCTCATAGACTGGCATACTGATGCTCAATGATAAGCATAGATATCAAAGATATTAAAGACAACTGAAAGGTCTAAAATATAAGATCACTCCATGATCGTTAAATATTTCATGTGTACCTCTAGCACGTGAACAGACACAGTGCTCTATACACCACCATCCTGTACCACCTTAGACCCATTATGGGAGCATTTTGTGTAGGGTAAAACATAATGCGGGCTTGAGTGATTAAGACACTGTGCCAAACATACTGTCAATTGATAACATCCAAGTGTAATTTGAATAAATTACTCCTAAATATATTGTGCATGAAACAGATTTTCTACAAAGCTGATCTTTCAAAGCAAACACTGTCACTCACACAAACTCAATACACAGAATAAGGTATTCTACCTGTTTAAGTATACAACACACTGAAATATATCACAGCACAGCCATGATCAGGGATAATCCAAACCATTAAGCCATTAACCTAGAACAGTCTGTTGTTTAAGGCTTCCCATCTAGGCATTGATTTTTACAGCATATCACAGTCAGAATCTCAATGAATCGAATTAACCTAAGGATGGTCAATTATTCTAATGGATAATCTATAAGATTTTCAATAAAGCAGAAAGCTTGAAAATATATTATAGTATATAGGCATTTTGTTGGAACTACTGTAACTAATAATCCTGACAAACATTAATCCTTTTACTGACAACCAAGTGAAATCTAAAGAAAAATGATGAGTATTTTTTTCACTTTTAAGCTTCCATGGCCACCAAAGCTATCCCAGTGTTGGGAAATGAATAAGTGTGGATATAGCCGGAGGCTACTATAACAATACAAAACCTTCATTTGACCCCGATATGGCAAATGGTGGCAGCTGGTGTTATATATTACAAGGCAGTGATGATTGGCTGTACTTGTAGAGCATATGTCTTGATATGTCTTGATAATAGTGATGAATTAAAATTATGTATTCCAGTCTGGGAGGCTTCATGTAGTAATCAAGATAGTGGGTTCTCTAATTAAAAAGGATAGATGTAGGGTCCCCCATGGGACACATAAAAGCCCTTGATGGTATTGTTCAGGATGTGATCTAATACTACGACTGACAGTCAACAGAAAATGTCAATGAATGAACCAGCAGTAATTTTTGGTTCTGATGCTCACTATGCTTCTGATTAAGTGTGTTTCTTTCAAAATCATTAATTTGTTACAATGGTTTAGTGACTATATATATATATATAATATAATATAATATTATAATAATTAAACTGTAACCCTAGACCTATAAAATTTGTTCTAAAACAAATCTAAATCATATTTTGTCAAAAATAAAGTATACTCACAACAACAGCAATGAAGCAACCTGTACAGAAAGAAAACTAATGAGAACTAAAATTCCTCCAAGTTGCTCCTGCTTCTAATGAATTCATACCAAAATCCCCTTCAGCACTCCACATAGCATCACAAGACACTGTGCACCTTTCCCTGCTGAAGCAGCAGAAGTTTGAATGAGCCCATCCCAGTCTTAAAGCTTTGCCGGTTTCTGACCGTTAAGGACACTGATTCATACTTACCCCTGGCCACTGAGGACAAACAGCTAACAAAACAATTCCATTGGTTCTTCTGAATTCAAACCAGAGAACAAAAATCTTCAGCATCCTTTGAAAGATCTGCTTTTTCACTGGCAGTCTCATACATAGGCATATGCATATTGTGCACTTGTGTACACTCCCTCAGTCTTCTAAACACACTTTTAAACACAAACACACACACACACTAGGTCATGCTTTTCCGTTGCCCACGGTCACAAGCGAACAATGTGCTTCCCTGGCTTCAGCCTCCCCCTCCCATCAACACTCTCTGTCCTCTTTGTTGCACCCTCTTCGATGGAGAAATTCTTTCCTCGTTGAGGCAACTGATGGGACGTGCACCCGCTGGAACCCTAGTATTAGTGCTGTACTCCACTTGTCTCCAGGTCAGAAATAAAGCACGTTCCCATTCACAGATCCGGGTTGAGCTTGGTCCATAAGGTAACAATGTGTTGTATGAACTCTCGGGCTCTTGTTTCTCTTGCACCAGACAGTTGGACAGCGGAGCACTCTCTCATCTCCGTGGCTCCTTCTTTCCCTCCATTGGCTAGCCCCTCCCCCAGATCCTCTTTTGCCTCCCAAAATCCATGCTGCTTGTGGAGAAAAAAGGAGAAAAAAAGTGTTCTATAAAGACCCCAGGCTGCCCCCTAACATTCACATGTTAAGTGACAGCTGCCTCCCGCGCCTATCTCTCCCACTCTCTCATTCTCTTTCCCTCCCTCATACAGCAAGTGCAAGCCTGAACAGGACAGGCTACAATAGAAGGGACCCCCAATATTCCCACATCACACACAACCCCCATCTCTATTCAAATCCTGCAGACTATCTCCACCAAAGCTACAAAGAGGGCTAATTACTGCAAAACATCTCCTATTACTTTTCAACTCACTTCCTGTCTCCAAAATACCAAACAATCGCAATGTTTAAGAGAAATTAGACGTTTTTTTTATAAAAGGCTTAAATCCATCTTGTCTAGTGTCAAATTTCCACTCAGCATTCAAACAGAACCTTAGCAAAAAAGGATTTTTTTTACACATAGGTACCTAACAATTTATTAAATAAACTGCTTTTTAAGAAAAGCAGACTTAAACAGATCTTTATGTTCACCATGGATCCTTTGGGAGAACAGATTATTATCAGCACTCTAGAAAGGTGTCAAGTCTCACATAAGCCCTTAGGCCTGTGGGTACAGCGAGAAATGAAGAGATAGGGAAAGAGGAGGAGAAAGAAACAGGGAAAGCCACAGAGCTGGAAGTGGACAGGTGTATAAGCAGGTGTGATATAACCCTGGAGAGAAGGAGCACAGGTGCTGGACACACACAAGCCCTTTCTGTTCTCATGCACACACTCATTTAATTGCACCTGCACTCCAACAATTATCTACTGCACATCTTTCACACAACACAGCAGATGGGCCACATAGGTAATTGGCATTTTCATTTAATCAAAAGCAGCTTAGTCAAGCCAAACAAAAAGCTCCACAAAAAAATCTGGTGACAATTAACCTTACATGTTTTTTTGCAGACCTTCTGAATCACAGCTTTCAGAATTTGTCATTATCTTACTTGCATTAAAATACGGAGGAGTTCCTTCAATAGGTGTGAACTCACTGTTCTCTATTGCCTACTGTCTTCATCCTTTATTCTACTAGCACAAACATTTGGGTGTGACCCTTTGAAAACCCCTCTGGGGGACAAGAAGTCTTTATCATAGAATGGCAAGACTTTGGGAGTGTGAGGGCATGAGAGAGCTTTTGAGAGACAATAGGAAAGACCCCCTCAACCTTGAGCTTGAAGCTGTAATACAACCTTCTGGGACAACAATACAGTGGGGTTACACAATGTGGATCTCCGACCACCCCTGTTGGAAGAGACCTGGGGTGAAGCATGGGTTCCAGCAGAGCAGCTGAGGGTAAAAAAAATGGGCCAAGGAAGAGGAGAGAGAGATGAAAGCTAGACAGAGTACACACGTCCCCTACACATGAATCTGTCTTTGTAAATCCAGTGGGACCTGTGTATGAGGAGAGTCTCCAACCACTTCACTAAGCACTTAAATTATTAACTTTGACCCATCCCCCAATTGAGACACTGGAGGATATAAAACAGACAAAAGGAAGACACAAGGAAAAAATAAGAGGGACAATGGCTGTTCTTATGGCTGTCCTGGGAAAGAAATTTCAATGGCAAAACCAAGTAAGGTCAAATGATTTACCCTTACTGAGCTTTGATTCAGAAACAATGCGTGGTTGTTGTATTTCTATGGACTTGGTTATTGTGCCTTCTGGAGGAATTCAGGTAGTGAAGTTGAAATTGAATATTTAAGCTCTTTGAGTTAGAAGAATGAAAATGAAATGTAGAATAACACATTTTACTTAGGTGTAGACAAGTTTAAGAATATTTTGAGAGGGCTGGTGTTAACTGCATTTGCATTCTATTTGCATTAAATGAGATGCACAAAAGAAATATAAATAGTGGGATTAGAGCTAGAATAAAAAAAGTATTAATTAATTAATGCATACATATATTTTTACCCAATTTATATGACATTCCCAGAAACAGTAGATATTGTAGAGAAGCAAGTAATACTTACAATCTAAGATTTTAATACAAAGCACTAATTTAAGTTAAGTTTAAGTTAATATTGCCAAATAACTGCTATATACACTGACATATATAGGGGTTTGTGACAAATTAAAGGAAAACAAGCTAATTGCACTGTTATACTTTGGTGGTATTTGTTTATTGTGCTGGGATGGTTTGCCTGTACATGTTGTGAGGTGACAGCGCTACCCACTGCACCATCGTTCCAACCTGTTCACTGATTTTATCTTATAATGACAGATTTCTATCCTGATGGGAGTGATCTCTTAAAGGATGACAATCCCCCATCTATAGGGGTCACAGGGGTAATTTTCATACTTTGATGAGTATGAAAATTATGAGAATCATATACTATGGCCTTCAGAGTAACCAGATGAGATCTGGACTGGATTTTGGACCAGCATGTTAGACAACACTCTTCACAACAATCCTCCAAACACCAAATAATGGAATATCATTTGGGAGAATGTTTCAGTCCTCCAGTAGAGGGACACTTGTAGGACCAATGCAAGGTGCCTTGAAGCTGATCTGGCAGCATGTACTGGTTTTTCAATATCTTGGCATATTCTCTATGTATATGGTATATCAATGTCTTGGCATTGATATACAGTACTGTGCAAAAGTCTTAGGTAGCATACTTTTAGTACAAATTTTGTTATATATATGTTAAAGTTTATGGCATTTGGCAGACATCCTTATCCACAGTGGGTGGCAGGGTGGCACAGTGGATAGCGCTGTCGCCTCACAGCAAGAAGGACCCGGGTTCAATCCCCGGGTGGGGCGACCTGGGAAATTTCTG
>JANCOA010000049.1:10727199-10737445 GCA_024363135.1 Leptodoras oyakawai
GGGTTGGTTCCTGCCCTTGCGCTCAGAGTTGCCGGCTGGGCACCGGCTTCCCCGTGACCCCGTAACTGGGAATAAGCAGTACAGATAATGACTGACTGACTGACTGACTGACCTTATCCACAGTGACTAACATTTATCTTATTTATACAACTGAGCAGTTGAGGGTTAAGGGTTAAGGGCCTTGTTCAAGAGCCCAACAGCGGCAGCTTGGTAGTGCTAGGACTTGCCCCTGACCTTCTAATCAATAACTCACTTTCACAATTTATTCACCCCTGCACCTGTATAGATGTCTATTTTTACAATTTTCTGCTTTAGTGAAAAAGATTGTAGATTTCCAAACATTAGTTTTCCCACAAAAAAAAAACGTGTCAGTAAAGAAAGCCCAAAAAATAATGAGGGCTGCTGGGTTTTGCATGCAAGAAAAGAAGATTCTCAAAAACACTCAGAAAAACTTATAAGCTAATTTACTTATAAACTTGGATAAATTGCACCTGGGAACACTATTTAAGAAAAGAAACACATCAAATTTAAGACTTAAATTTATTACAGTTTAATGGACTTATATTGTTTTCTTGGAGAATCTGCTACAGCTCTTCTGAAGACTTCGACTGTCACACTTGCTTTTTTTGTGCATGCAAAACCCAGCAGCCTTCGTTATGGTTCTTGACTTGAAAATTATCTGTTATGTAATATGCTGCTTTCTTTACTGACATACCTTTTCTGTAACACTTATTTTTTGTTGGAAAAGTATTGTTTGGAAATATAAAATCTGTTTACATTAATGAATGCAGAAGTCATAAAATTAAAATACTAAATTTGTAGTGATTTTGTTTCAGGAAGGTACTCTGTGGTGCTGTAGTGAAGAAAGGAAGGCAGTGTGTGAGCTTGCAGTTTGATGTCTGTGAGTATCAGCAGTTTGGCATGGGCTCACTCTGCTTTAGCCAAAAATTGTAGTCTGTGAGACACCTGATCCTTGATCCCTACACAGTCATCCTCTCAATGAGCTAATTATATTGTTCCCTGTGACAAAGTCTGCCTCTGTCCACTGTCTAAGTCCACAGCTTTTACCACTCTCATTCAATCTGCTCCTCCTACTCTGTAATACAGAAATAAAAGAAAGGGACAAAATAAAGAAGAGCTTGTTCTCATTTTAATTATACATGCTTCTGGGTTGCTTAGGGACAAAGAGATAAACACAAAGATAAAACAATTATATTAGAGGCCAAAGAATATGACAGATATAATATTAAATAACAGTTTGATTGAATATCATGTAGATTTCCATCATATGTATTATTTGTTCTTTTGTGAAATAAATAGCCTCAGTATGTTCATGAGGCAGATTGTAGGGGCGAAACTGTGAGATGCCAAATGGGTTGCAGATGAGGCCAAATTTGATCAAAACCCCCATGTGTCCGAAGACTTGAAAGCACCAAAGTGGATTAATCCTACTGACTTGCTCCCCTCCCCCAACATTTCACTCTCTCCTCTGCCTTTAAATTTAATAAGACTTCACTGGACCCTCCAGTACACCGTAATTAGCACTTGAGCAGACACTGCTCTTTCCATGCATCTCACGTGAGGCCTGTGCTAAGTGATAAATGAATATGTACAAAAGGACCTCTTTTGAGTCGGGGGTCAAAACTAAAGCACTATTTGACAAACACAGTAATTTATCACCCTAGAGTTCACTTCCCAGAAGAGTGTGTGTGTGTACGGATGGGGTCTTCCCTGCTGGGATGTCTGGATTACTAGAAGCTGAGTCACTGAGGGGGAAATAAAGAATGACCAACTTCAAATGCCTTCAGTTTCATCTATTCAAAAGCCATGCATAGTTAATTCACAGGGAGAACATTTCTGTCATGCTAAATTTCATCTTGATCTGCCTGGGCAGGTGTTCAGAATAATTTGCAGAAAATACTGCAGCTTTTCCTCTAACTGTGACTACTGAAATATTCAACATATATTTTATTAGCTGTAAAATAAGGTAAATACGCTTAATGTAAACAACATTGCAGAATGTTCAGCAATTATATGCGTTTGAGGACCTGTGGTGCAGAACAAGTTGATCAGAACCCTGTGATAAGAATGGAGATTTACACAAGGGAGCCCTGCTGTCAGATGCTAATTATGTCTGTGGTTTGTACAAGGGCACGGCCTAGTCATTACAATAGCTTCATCGGCTAAACAACTTCAACTAATCATTGCATCGTGTTACCATTTGACATCTTTTATTCAGTTTTTGGGTTGTTGTCCTTTCCAGTGAACATGCCTGTGCAAACCATTGGATTTTATTGCTTCTTCAATGCCATAAGGAGTTTACAGAGAACGCAGAAGAACTCTTTCTTTCAATCCCTTTCCTAGACCCTTCTGAGTCTGTTTGCACATTATGCATGCCGTGCTAATTTCAGATGCTTTTCAGACTTTGCTTTACAGAGCTCAGTGAAAAGAGAAACCATTAAGACACACTATTTATCCAATTATTCAATATCAGCAGGAAGTCAAAAGCGAAGAGAGAAAAGAGGCCCATGCAGTGGCGATCAAGAAAGCGGGAGAATTATAGAGCATATGAGTAAATGTCTTCTATGTTAAAGGTACTCACTGCCTTATGCATTGCTACAATGCTGAAGGCAATTTTTACTAAACATATTTAAAAATAACCCAAGTGGAACATCTAACCTCAGTAGAAGTTAAGCACACACACATATATATATAATTTGTTATTTAATAGATTTGAGATATAGTTTTTGGGAAATTTGTTTGAATAAAGTTTGTGATATTAGTAAACAATATTGTCTACTATTATATGCCAGATATTGATAAACAATATTGTCTACTATTATATGCCAACCATTCCTTGTTCAGGTAAGGCCTCTCTACATTCATCAGCATGTGTAAAGTGTCAGACAGCAGAGAAACAAATATGGATTATTACCATGGCAAAAGCACTAGAGCAGGACATAGAGGAAAATGTATATGGATGATGTGCATAATGTAAATGGCAAATACATTATATGCCCAGAGGTTTGTGGACACCTGACCATTACACCTATATATGCTTTTTAAACATTTTGAGTAAATGTTGGGACCCAATATCTTGAACAGAGTGATCACAGGAGATTAATCATGAGATCACAATCCTGAGACAAAAAGACAAAGTGCAGAATGGCACATGACAACATCATCTCACCCACAGAAATAAAAAATCAAGTTACTGTTAAAAAATAAAAATCAAGTCACTGTTTATTGTCTTTTTTGTCTTGAGGGATCGTCCATAAAGAATTCGTACCAGAAAGACCATTATTAAAACACATTTGAAAGGCCACCAGTTCAGCACAGTAAAGAGCACGCCACAGAGCTGCAAGTGAGACTCACAATTAATGATTTCAAGCACTGATACCGACAACAGCAGAGGCTTTGGGAGCATAATATAAAAAATAATAAGTATTACTTTCTGGACAGAAATCTTCTGGACAGAACCACAGAATGGGGGCATTGCCTAGTTGGAATAGGTCTGGGAAATTGTAATGCTACTGCATGCTTCAAACTTTGTAGCAATTTGGGAAGGAACCACATATGTGACAGTCGGGTGTCCACAAACATTTGGCCACATGGTGTAGTATTCTCACTCACTATAAGGAGATAACTCACTATAAAGAGGTCAGAACATTCTCATACTCCAAAATAAATGTCAAGTGGATGGCATCATCATTCAACTCATTATAGCTTTTCTACTGAACAAATAATACAGTGCATGCATTAAAAATTCTGATGTATATAATTCTGATGTACATACTACACTAATAATTCTGTAATTCAACAATAATAAATATACTGTTTTGACTTTATGGTACTAATCTAGACCGTTTCTGAGTACTAAACTGAACCAGTTTTTCCCTTACAGTTAAGTATTTGAATTTTTAAAACCTGTTATGTAGCCTTCAAACCTACCAAAGGGTCTGTTTTGCATTCCAGTCTTCTCTATTTTCTATAGTATTAAATGGAATTGAATGGAAGGCCAGTGTTGTTGATTTGAGATGCAGCCCATGATAGTCACAGTCATGACAGTGGCAGAAAGGAATGGGAGACAGATTTCTGTATTGTGTTTAATATTACTGTGCATGAAATTGTCAAATATTTTACAATTTGACTTGGAAACACTATTGTCAGGGATGTTTTGGCTCTGACTTGCCATCCAGCAAAGTCGCATTTAAATCTTCCGGATGTACATAAGATATGCAGTGAGTGTGTGAATAATAATGCAGTGTGCATGGATTATTTTCCCATAATAACACTTCCCCTCGACCCCACTTAACACTGGTAAGTCAGTACATGGAGTCCTTTTGTTTATAGCCATTTTCATAATAAAATGTTTCAATGTTACAGAATAATATAAATAATAATCAAAACTGTAACAATATAAACTGATCAATAACAAGGAAATCTGATTCTATAATGTGCATTGTAAATCACATTAATGAATCATGTCTGCTTTAGTGTTGGTACAAACATACTACACACCATTATTAGCATAGTGGTGTTATTTATTTATTTTATTATTATGCTGTTTAAGTTAAACCCACTGAAATATATAGCTATACTCTTGCATACCTTTGTAGCTCTAACTGCTTCAACTTTTCTGGGAAGGCTTTCCACAAGGTTTAGGTACACAAGTGTGTTTATGGGAATTTTTGACCAATTTCCAGAAGCACATTTGTGAGGTCAGAAACTGACCTGTCTCAAAGTCTCCACTCTAACTCATCCCAAAGGTGTTTTATTGGGTTGAGGTCAGGAGTCAGGCCAGTAAAGTTCTTCCACACTAAACTCGCTCATCCATGTTTTTATGAACCTTGCTTTGGGCATTGGTTTGCAGTCATGTTGGAACAGGAAGGGGCCATCCCCAAACTGTTCCTACAAATTTGGGAGCATGAAAATCACTTGGTAAGCTGAAGCATTAAGAGTTTCTTTCACTGGAACTAAGGGGCCAAGCCCAACTCCTGAAAAACAACCCCACACCATAATCCCCCTATACCAAACTTGGCACAATGCAGTCAGACAAGTACCGTTCTCCTGGCAACCGCCAAACCCAGACTCATCCATCAGATTGCCAGATGGAGAAGCGTGATTCGTCACTCCAGAGAACACATCTCCACTGCTCTAGAGTCCAGTCTTGCCTTTCCATTGCTCTTGGTGATGTAAGGCTTGGATGCAGCTACTCGGCCATGGAAACCCATTCCATGAAGCTCTCTACACACTGTTCTTGAGCTAATCTGAAGGCCACATGAAGTTTGAAGGTCTGTAGTGATTGACTCTGCAGAAAGTTGGTGACTGCTGCACACTATGTGCCTCAGCATCCACTGACCCCGCTCTGTTATTTTACATGGCCTATGACTTTGTGGTTGAGTTGCTGTTGTTCCCAATCACTTCCACTTTGTTATAATACCAATGACAGTTGACTGTGGAATATTTAGTAGCGAGGAAATTTCACGACTGACATTCTACATGTTGAGCTCATGTTGAGAAGCAGTCTGCATGCCTAGGTGCTTGATTTTATATACCTGTGGCCATGGAAGGGATTGGAACAATAGAATTTAATGATTTGGATGGGTGAGTCAATACGTATATAGTGTATATAAAATACTAATCATTAATAGATGACAAGAAGTTATACAAAGTTTTATATAGACAGATCAGAAGGTTTCTTCTGTAGGAGCCCATTTTTTTTTCTTCCTCCTCATCGTCCCATCTGAATCTAATGTGTTTTCTGTGTGCTCTCTCATGCATGAAGAGGCCTCCAACGCTGCACTACACCCCAGACTCCCCATCTACTCACAGCACAATAGACTGTGCTTGGATGTGTCCTTTCCTCACAGGACTGCACCTCACTCTCTCTTTTTCTGGTGCCAGACTTCAGAGGTTGTAATGCCATTTACTGGCATTGAAGAAAACATCCACACACACAGACAATATTCTAGAAAAGAAATAGTCCTGTGACATGAGGACAATGTATCATTAGAAGCAACACGACCCTAATCCCCTCATTTGTTGGTTTGTTTTGTTTGATTTATTCATTTGTTGTTTATTTGACTTTTTGCCATTTTTTTTCTTTTTCTTTCTAACATAAAAATTTGTGGGCTGTGATTACGAAACTCTCAGGGTGGAAGAGGTGTGCTATTATTGATGTTTCTTGGTAATAAATGTATTGTTTTTACATTATCCTAACTGTCAGAGAAAAGGCCACTAAAATGGACCTTTCCTTGTTCCTATTGTGGCAACTTTAGAGGTACATTTTGATGCGTTTACTTTACCTTAAATGTAAATATAGTGTACTTTTACAAATTACTTAACATATGATTGGACATTAAGGACCACTGTTGTAACCTTGAAGTACCAACCAAGTTGCTATTTTAACTTATGTTGCTTAGTTGCTCAATCATAAGAATCTTCTGGATGCAACAGAGACTCTCAGACTACCTCAAACCCATTTCCTCCCTGTAATGTGGTAGTAAATTCTTTTTTACCATGAAGCTACTGAAATTGTGTGGGCTGGTGGGACTCACTGCCGGATCCACAGGAGGCAGTCTCATCTCCATGCTCTTCAGCCAGTGGCGCAGTGCCCGGATTTGCCCTCGAAACTCAGTCTGCCACTGGCTCCACTCCTCTGTGCTCATCCTGGGAAGTGTCAGGAGACATGCAGAGCACATTCTGTATACTCTGGCTCCTTGCATCTCACTGCTCTTACATCACATACATGTTAAAATCCCTACAGGATCACATTCAACATATAGTCCGGGACCACTGTAGAGAAATTAATTTTTTTTAAATCACTGTTGTCACTGTAAGTAACCACAATACATCTACAGCCCCACATCTGACAAAAACACAGTAGCACAAGTGAGTGAATTAAATATATATCATTGATAATTCAAGAACAAAAACAATACTTGAGAGTAGAAAAAAACACAAATCATACAATATACTTAAAAGTGAAATTCAAGTTTCCACAACATTAGAAAAAATATTAAAATGACATAACACTGAAAAATTATTTGTGGAGATGTAAGTTAAAGTGGAATTTTGCTACCCTTCCAATTAGCAAATTGTACGGGAAACATATATAAAATAATATAATATAATATAATATATTAATATGAGGACTAATATGAGGGCTAATGAGTTTGTCACATACGATTGCTCAGTGGTTAAACTAAATCAGTAGCTATTGTATTTTTCTTACCCATATCTTTTGCCTCCTGCATCCTGAAAATGGACACAAAAATATATTTTTTACAATTCAATCAAATACAAATACATACAAACACAGTATTTTATTACGATATTTCTATTGTATTGTTTATGACTTAGATAATGAGTAATGTAGATATGTTGTCATGAGTTTTGGGGTTAATGCCTCTGCCTTCCACAAGGTGGAGACACTGAATATTTTTCAGTGGAACTCAAACTAACCATTCTCACCTGTGTCTCATTATTCAAGTGCACCTATCCCATTTTAGCTCTTGGATTGTGAGGATTTATCTTTAGTAAAGCTTCTCTGTGCAGTTTAACCCCAACTTCCATGTGAATTTTAGCTGCAGTTTACATGGCTGGAGCATAGCTCACACAGATAACCTGTGTTTGATCTCTGCTCAGAGAGAATTGCTTGTTTGTTAATTGGTTTTTAAAATCATTTCAGCATCACTAGCTATTCATGTAAGCACAAGGTTACATCGATACACAAGTCCTTCATCAGTACACAAGTTCAACTTTCAAGCACAGTCACAGAGCATGTCCAATTCAACTAATTTGCATGTCTTCGGATGATGGG
Source organism: Leptodoras oyakawai (assembly GCA_024363135.1). NCBI lineage: Eukaryota > Metazoa > Chordata > Actinopteri > Siluriformes > Doradidae > Leptodoras > Leptodoras oyakawai. Next base: position 10,735,025 of record JANCOA010000049.1, read on the forward strand.
AGGAAACCGGAGTACCCGGTAAATCCATGTAGACACAGGGAGAACACGCAGACTCCCCACAGAAAGGACCCAGTACACTCCCATTGAACATAGAACTTCTTGCTGTGAGGCAACAGTGCTATCCACTGAGCCACCATGCTGCCTGCTCAGAGAGAAATGTAACATCTAGAATTACTAATTGAATATGGACCCATCAGCACTAAACTCAGTCCTCTAGCATATAATGTATGCTGCAACTACCACTGCTTGAAGGATAAGAAGTGGGTCTTCAATTATCCAGTAAGAGGGTAGCAAGTGGCCCACTTTAAAACTCTAAAATTTCAAAAACACTTTAAAACTGTCATCTTAACATCCCTCGGCACCTTTATGAGGCGAAATGACACCAAGAGACCCTCTAGCTTAGTTTACCTGAGTTCCCTTTGGTCCTGGTTATCTCTGGTTGTTAGAATACAATCCCCACTGATTTGCTGAGTGGTTGTCTGGAATAATGATTATGATCATAGCATTAGGGTCATGATTGCTCATCTGTTGCTATGAGTAGAGTTCATGCCAAACTACTAGTCTCATTGCTAGATATCTTTCCGTGCATTTTGATTCTGCCTACTTATCCAGAGCCCCAGCTGAGTATCTAGATCTAAAAGCAGTTATTAATAAGGCATGGACCATCATATTTCCCCTTAAGATTGCATTTGACTTTCTGCCAACACCTTGTCTTCCGCAATGATGGATCTCTCAGCTGGGACTGCTGCCCTAAAGAAATATCTAGTTTTATTATAGAACCTTTCAAAGCCCCTGCTGGTGCTTGGTTCTTTTTCATTGAGAGCTCTGTGCTTGAATAATTACAAAAGACTCAAGAAGCCCATCATTAAGAACCCCATCATTAAGAACCACTACATCAGTCATTAGCTGAAGGGATAACGCTACTTCAGACTAACAGCTTACCAATGCTCTGCTTAAATCTTTCATGAAATGTTTAGTAAGGTGAGTAAAAACCTTACCAGAGTTTTAAGAAACACTAAGATAAACCCACAAAGCAAAAAAGCACAAGAAGCTAAACATCTTTGTTAAATATTAAATATTGGACATTTTTGTATACTATATGTGAGGATATTAGGTAGATCATTTACCTCCATATCCTATGTAGGGTTCAAACAAACTTTTAGTAGGAACAATGTGTTGTAAAGAAGGTTGATTTTACTTGTATCCCAAGAGCAAAATGTATAATCCCCATTTCCAGAAAAGTTGGGACACTTTCTTAAAATGCAATAAATACTAAAATCTATAATGTTTTTAAATAGCCTGAACTTTTATTTAACTGATTTTTTCAGTGTGTTCAAGGACAAAACTAATTGTATTTTGCAAATCTAAAAAAAAACAAAACAATAGAATGTGATGCCTGAGACACTCTGGAAAAAAGACACAGGCAAACAAAGGCAAAATAAGGCTTAAAGGTTATACAAGGAAAACTGTTCTGGAAGGTTCCACAATTAGCAGTTTAACTGGTAACAGGGGAGGGTATCAAGATTATAAAAGAATAAAAGAGAATAAAAGCAGTGTCCACCAAAGTCTGTGAAAGCAAGGATGATTCTTGGTTCACCACTTTGTGCCAAACATTGAGAGAATTTTCAGTCAGTTCAAAGACGATGTTTCTCAGCAGAAGAAACTGCTGCTGAATGTGCATGACCATCAAGCCCTTGGGAGGTCTTGTTTAAGAAACCATCATGCTACCATGATGGACATTGGATGTACAGAAAATCGTCACTTAACAATGCTGTCAAACGCTACACCAAGAAATATAACCTGAAACTGTATTATGCAATGAGGAAGCCATATATTATTTTTGCCGAGATATGGTGGCGAGTTATCTGGGCCCATAGTCATCTGAGATGGACCAAAAACAGTGGAAACCTGTTCTGTGGTCAGACGAGTCCACGTTTCAGCTTGTTTTTGAGAAGAAAACAGACATAGGTTTTTGTGTGTCAAAGACAGAAAAAGACCATCCAGACTATTACCAATGAAAATTGCAAAACTAGCATCTGTGATGGCATGGGTGATCTGCATATACTGTATGTGAAGGCACCATTGATGTGGAGACTTGTGTTGGTATTTTGGAGAAATGTATCCTGCCGTCAAGATGGCATATTTTCCAATAGTCCTCATTCAAGTTAGAACAATGTGGCTTGACTGGCCTGCCTGCAGTCCAGATCTGTCTCCTATTGAAAATGTATAGCTCATCATGAAGAGGAGAATCAGACAATTCTCCTGATTTTGAAGACAATGAACTGTTGAGCAGCTCAAGTCTTGTAGACAGCAAGAATAGGCAAAAATTGCACTTGAAAAACTGCAAAAGTCAGTCAGTCAGTCATTTTCTGTACCGCTTATTCCCAGTTACGGGGTCACGGGGGAGCCGGTGCCCAGCCG
>JANCOA010000049.1:10737545-10758542 GCA_024363135.1 Leptodoras oyakawai
ATCTACAATGTAAATAGTCATGAAAATAAAGAAAACGCATTGAATGAGAAGGTGTGTCCAAACGTTTGGCCTGTACTATATTTTCATGTACTGAAAATTAACATTACATTACAATGTACAGTCTTCAAAAGAAACTTTGTAAAACAAATTAAATAAGTACAGACATAGAAGATATTTCTATAATCCTTTTATTTACATTAGAATATGTTTTTTTTTTTTTTAAAGCAATGCAATTTCCTCCCAGCATTATATACCTCATGCACAGGCCAGTTTCGATTTCATACATGACGGTTATCATGGAATTTATATGTCTGCTCTTCATCTTAATTTTGTAAAACGTCATATTAAGTTAGTAAACCATGCAAAGCAAATATATTACAGGACGTGATATCAAAACAATGAAAATGAAAACCGAATATGAAGATGTACACAAGTCAAGTACATTCAAGAAAATAAACAATGGATTAGAATAAACACTGGTCTAGGGGGAAAAACAATATCTTTGTTTTAAACGGAGAAATAAGAAAAAAAAAAACTAATTGTAATAACTAATTGTATTGCTGAATTCAAACTTGCGCATAATACAGTAGCACACACTAGAGGAATGCATATCAAATGCGTTACACTGCTCATAGTACTGTAAAATGGGATTAGAAGAAATATTGGAAGTGGAACATTACTGTTATATTTAGTCTTTAATCAAAAATTATGTTAACAATGTGGATGGTAATGCCATAAAATGTTCACTTGATGACGGTCAACTGCTGGTATGATAGTCAAGGAAAGCTTCCAGGTAACCCTAGCCTCTACCTTTTCTGAGCAAATGATACTGAAGCAACAGAAGAAAGGAATGAAAGGCTCACTGCAGATCTAAAAAACAAAAAAACAACAAAAAATGGATACTATGAAACAACAAAAAGAGAAAAAATGTCAACAAAAAAACCCAAAATGTGTTAAACAATGTGTTCAGACCATTGTTTATGCATGAATACAAACAACCTGGATATGTATTTAAATTTAATAATTAAAGAAGAGCTTACCTGAATGTTTGGAGCTAAGGGCTGCTGGCAAGCATCAGTTTTACTCCTCAAGAGCACATTAACACTTTCTTCCATCACTACAGCTTTGGTTACAGATAAATGCTGGAGAAAAAAGAAAAAGAGAGGAAGACTAGGTTGAATCATCCATCAGTGTCTGTTGCACATTAGATTCACGCTCTAATAATCAAGATGAGTCTGTGGAAAAAATACACTTCATTATAATATCAATGAATTGGATATCAGGAAGAGAACTGGTTTTTAATATAGTGTTGATTTAACTTACAAGTATCAAATGCTCAGCATCACATTCAGGTTTGTCCAGATGCTATGAGTAGAGGTTGGGTCAGACATCTTAAATCTTCTGGGCACAATACACCTGGACCACTTTCTTGAATGAAATGACTGTGAACTATGTAGTGTTTCATGGTGGCAAGGGATATTGGTGCTCTTAATTATTGTCTTAAAAGTGATATTTAGATGTTAATAAATAAAGCATATACCTCCATATTAAAGAATACATGTGGGTTGTGAAATGCAAAATAGTGGCATAGTTCATGTTACTTTAAGTGTGCTTTCCTCATCCAGTGTTAACATGAAAATGACATGTAATATTTCTCTCTATACATTCAGCAATATTATTTGTAAAACACTACTACTTCCATGATGGCAGGTTCTGTTAACAAGCCATATACATGCATCAAAAAAGAAAATAGGTATATACTTTTAATCTTGATAACATCATTTTCTTGTCCATTTTGGCATATTTCCTGGTTTGTTAACTTGAAAACAAATCCACAAAACAAAAAATAAAGACATCTTAAATTATAGTACAAATGCAGACTAGAAGTAGTAGTTAATAAAGAACTCTCTGTAAAAAAAAAAACACTAGCTAGTTAATGCAGCTAACCATAATAACATATCCTATAAAATCAGCAGTGGTGTTTGAGTAATGGACAAAAAAGTTCAACATTACTCACGTATTACAAATGATCTGAAGTTAGAAGAAAACTTTGAGGATGAATAACTGTCATGGTTAACTATACAATGCATAGTATTTAAGCACCCAAACTACATATAATGGGACACTCTCACCAGTCCCCAATAAGAAATAATAGTAGTTTCTGGAATGCACTTTTCAATGTCAAAACATGCAAATTAAAATTAATAAATAAATCTTTACTTTCTGCTGTTGTAGTATATAGTGGCGGAATTAATTTAAAAACTAGACTCTTTAGATCTGCAAAGTTGTATCACTGACAGTGCTGTGAGAGTTGGGGCTAAGTGCATAGCAAAGGCAGTATTAGAATCTGCGACTATAACTGCTGGATGTGTAGGAAGATGAGGAGAAGTTCATGCTGAAGCCGGAGCCAGTGGCATCAAAGCTACCTCTTCTTGAACCTGATCTAGATCCTGTCCTGGATCCAGATCTTGAGCCAGTAGCAGACCCAGCACCACTGATATTGAATGGACTGTAAAGGCCTTTACTAGATTGTGAACAGGCTTCTAACAACCTTAGCCCAGTTCCTTCCTCGACCATGCTTCTGTCCATTGCATCCTTGTAGGAGATCTTCAGTTTAGTTTTGGGGCATGTAAGGTATTTGGAATAAGCACTCACATCCCTTAGCTTTTGGGCTGTGCGGACATCTATATTGCCTTTCTTGATTGCCTCTTCCAGGGAGACTCTTCCTGCAGTCTCTGGTTCAATAAGCCCACCAGTAAGATACTGCACCTCCAGAAAACGCTGACCAGCCTCATAATACAGCCAGCCTCTCTTAAGGGCTTGAGCAGCAGACATTTTCACTTTGGATTTAGGATCCTCAAATCCATTGAAGGCTTTCTGTGCTAGGTTAATTCTGTCAACCATTATCTTATCTAGAAGACCCTTATTGGTTGCGTCAACAACAGAGTACTTTTGCCCAGTTGATGGGTCTATTATGCCACCGGTGCAGGCTTGTGCCTCCAGCAATCTTTGGCCAGTGATGCTATCTACTATGTTTCTATGCATGGCTTCAGTGACTGAAATCTTCTCTAAAGTGTCTGTATCGAGAATACCAGCCACAGGTCCAGTCTCCTCAGTTGGATCATTCCACAGAGTTGCAGGTGTTTTGATGGAGGGTATGGGGCTCATTGGATACGATGAAGAGGATCCAATGGATGATGACCGGGAGCGAAAACCACCCATGTTTCCAGACAACATGTCGGCAAATTCTGTAATGGCAAGGTTGCCAGAGCGATACTGGTCAAGAGCAGACTGATCAATAAGACCTCTCGCAAGAGCATCGGCAATGTCATACTGGTGTCCTGATCTTCTGTCAATAATTATGGACTTCTCTTCACCATCAGATGATGTCATTGTGATTTCTTCCCATTCACATTCCTGCTCTGCAAGTTCAAGGTATGTTTGGTGATCAATGAGGCCTTTGCGATAAGCTTCATACACAGACATTTCTCTGCCTGACTCAGGATCAACAATAACAACTCTGCGTTTGCGAACAGAGGACTTGGAGGATGTCTTCCTCTCTCGTTTCTTCTCTTTTAAGAGTAAAAGCAAGAGATCAGTCTCTGGGTCTACAATGCATCTCTCCATCAGCTGCAGATAGGTTAGATTCTCCTCTGTGTTTGGGTCAAAGAAGCCCTTCGTATCATCAGATGGATCAGAGAGGATATCATTCATCTCTTCATCAAAAAATCCACGATTGTAAGCCACTTCCACAGGCAAACGGTGGCTTTCCTCAGGGTCAATGATTCCTCCAGTGGCAATCTGAGCTTCAAGAAGACGAATTCCATGGTCTTTGAGAATCAGTCCTTTTTTCATAGCCTGGAAGAGTGAGATGGTTTTGCCTGTATAAGGATCTCGGTATCCAGTTACAGCTCGTTCAGCAGAAAGGAGCTTGTCTTTAAACTCTGGGCCAACAATTCCCATCTTCACAGCTTCACTGACTGTTAATTTGAGATTCTTAATTGGGTCAATCATGTATCCTGTAGCTGCTTGGGCTTCCAACAGTTCAAAGGCAGTCCCTGGCCTGATCATGTTTTTCTTCATGGCTTGGTATATAGAAAGACGGTCTTTACTTGCTTCCACAAACACTCCAGCAATACAGCTTGTGCCCTCAAGGTATTTCTTAAGCCTGCTGGTCACCTCTTCAACTGTTAACAGACCCTCAATGAGCGCAGAGACAGTTTCTTCATCAATTATTTGTGAGCGTATCAGCTCCTCTATTGTGATTTGTTTTCTGAGACCCTGAAACATTGGTCTTTTCTCTGCCAAAGGCAGCAAATACACTCCATCTTTATCAAGCCTACATCTCTTCAGCAGTTGTGCATATGAGAGTTTTTCTTCTGCAACAGGATCAACATAACCTTTAACTTCATCATTAAGTTTCTCATATGTTTCTCTGTTGATATAGCCACGCTGTGTAGCAACATCTGCGGGCAGATGGAAGTTGAATTCTGGATCTATTATTCCACCAGTTGCTGTCTGAGCCTCAAGCAGCCTTAAAGCATAGTCATTTGGCACAAGGTCCTTTTTCATTGCTTGGAAGAGGGAAATTATTTTGCCACTGTATGGATCTTTGTACCCAGTGACTGCTCGTTCTGCTGACAGAAGTCGGTCATGAATTTCTGGCCCAACCACACCTTTGCGCACTGCTTCATCAACTGTGAGCATCTCATTCTTGATGGGATCAATGATAAACCCTGTTGCTGCCTGGGCTTCCAAGAAGACAATCGCATCTTCTGGATTCATAAGCCCTCTCTTCATTGCCTGATAAAAACTGGTTTTAGATTTGGAATCGGTGGCCACACCAGCAATGCTGCCAGTACCAAACAAGTATCGTTTAACACTCTGCAACTCCACGATCTCACGAATTGTCTTCTTCTCTTGCTTTAGAAGGTTGTATGTTTCCAAGTCAATTATACGAGCACTATAGAGTTCTTCAATTGTGATGCGCCGTCTGCCCGTGCTATATGACTTGATGTTCTCCCCTCTGATTATTTCCCTCTGCTCCATTATCTCAATGATTATTATAATCAATCGCTCTTTACTTAGATTGCCTAAACGATATTCATCTAAGAGTTTTGTTCTTTCACCTTCGGGTAGCAGATTTGAGTTCATGACATCCCAGAGGGACATTGAGCCTTCAGCAAGGCCTTCAATTGGGAGGTCAACCTGAGTACTAGATAGATCACTCTGGGTTTGTTCCTCAGTATAAAGGAAAGTCTTTTCCACCACTGTTGGTGTCTGTGGTTTAGAAAGTCGTAAGAGGTTTAAACCTGTCTCAGGATCTGTCATACATTTGTCTTTTAATTGTTTATATGACACATTCTCATCAGTCTCAGGGTCAGAGAAGGTTTTGTCTGAGGCTTCAGCAATAATGTTGGCCATTTCCTTGCTGAAATATCCCCGCTGGCATGCAACATCAGTGGGAATTCGATGACTGTTAACTGGATCAATAATTCCTCCAGTGGAAATCTGTGCCTCTAAGAGAGGCATGGCGTGGTCTTTGGGTATAAGCTCTTTTTGCATGGCTTGAAACAAGGAGATAATTTTGCCTGTGTATGGGTCTCTGTAGCCAGTAACAGCTTTTTCAGCAGTGAGAAGTTTTTCATGAAGTTCAGGTCCCACAAGACCTGCTTTAACAGCATCATCAACTGTGAGAAACTGATTCTTAACAGGATCCACCATGAAACCTGTAGCAGCTTGGGCTTCAAGCAGAGCAATTCCTGTGTTCTCTCTCAAAACTTTCTGTTTCATTGCTTGATAAATGCCAAGCTTTTCTTTCGTAGGTTCAAGGTATATACCAGCAATGGTGTCAGATCCTTGTAGGTACTTCCTAACAGAGCTGTTTTTGATGACTTCATCTGGAGTCTTCTTACATTGTTGAAGCAAATCATAGGTAGCATTATCAATAATTTTGGAGTCCAAAAGGGATTTCGCTGAGACAGGAGCCCTAAGCCCTTTGAAACTGGACTGTTCTTGTTTTTGGGCTTCTCTGTCTTCCACAATTGTGACTATAATCTTTATTAATTTCTCAATTGTCACTTTTCCAGATCTGAACTGCCTGAGTAAATCAAGTCGTTGTTCCTCAGTAAGATACTCAGAATTGATTATCTCCCAGATGGTAACTTTTCTGCCCTTAAATGGTCCAGAGTTAATCTCTACTGATGCTTGTGCCATGGCATCTTTGGTCTGTGCTTCAGTGTACTTCTGTTCCTCTTTGGCAGAGATTGCTTGTTCCGACAAGGGCAGAAGCTGAAGCCCGGTCTTTTTGTCAGTAATACATCTCTTCTGAAGCTGCTGATATGTGACATACTCCTGTGTGTTTGGATCATAGAAACCTTTGATGTCTTCTGTTGGGTTAGTCAAGACCTTATATGTTTCACTATCAAAGTAACCTCGCTTGTAGGCAATGTCCTGTGGAATGCGGTGGCTTTTAACCGGGTCTATAATGCCTCCTGTTGCCAGTTGTGCATCAAGAAATCTGATTCCTTGGTCTTTGTTAATCAGGTCTTTTTTCATTGCCTCAAAGAGAGACACTGTTTTTCCAGTGTAAGGATCCCTGTAGCCAGTGACGGCTCTTTCTGCAGACAGCAGTTTTTCATGTAGCTCAGGGCCAACAACACCTGCTTTTACAGCTTCATCTACTGTAAGGTTCTGCTTCTTCATGGGGTCTATGATGTATCCAGTTGCAGCTTGAGCTTCTAAGAGTGCCAGAGCAGGGCCTGGCCTCATCACATCTTTTTTCAAAGCCTGGTATAAAGACATTGTCTCTTGAGTTGAATCGATGACTACACCTGCAATGCAGTTGCTACCCTTCAGAGCTTTGCGTACATGCTCCAACTCAGACACCTCCTTGACAGTCGTATTTCCTTTGTGTAACTTGTTATAAAGATCTTTGTCAATAACTTTTGATTCCAGTAGCTCTGCGGCAGGAACCGGTGCTCTTAGGCCATCAAATTCAAGCTCATTTGCTTTCTCTTTTTCTTCAGCAACAGTTATTATAATCTTGATGATCTTTTCTACTGTAATCTTGCCTGTTTTGTACTGGCGAATTAAATCCTTTCTCTGGTCTTCTGTAAAGTAATCAGAATTAATAATCTCCCAAATTGTAACAGTCTTTCCTTTGAATCTTCCGAATGGCACAGACACAGTTGTCTTATTGAAAATATCCTTAGTTTCCTCATCTGTGAATCCTTTGGCATAAAGACCAGCCATTTCTGAAATGGGTAGGAGAAGGTTTCCTGTTTCAGGATCTGTGACACATCTCTTCATCAGCTGCAGGTATGTGAGGTTTTCTTGGGTGTTTGGATTAAAGAATGCTTTTGTGTCATCAGAGGGGTCCTGGATAATTTTGTTCATCTCTGCGTTGAACTGACCTTGTTTATAGGCGGTTTCAATTGGCACACGGTGGCTGTGGACTGGGTCGATGATTCCGCCTGTTGCAATTTGAGCCTCAAGCAGTCTGATGGCATGGTCTTCTGAAATAAGTCCTTTTTTCATGGCTTCAAAGAGTGAAATCTTTGCCTCTGTATAGGGGTCCTTGTACCCAGTCACAGCTTTCTCTGCAGACAGCATTCTGTTATGAAGTTCAGGGCCTATAAGACCTTCCTTCACAGCCTCATTGACAGTTAACTTCTTGTTTTTAATAGGATCAATGATGTATCCAGAGGCTGCCTGTGCTTCTAGCAGCACTAATCCAGTTCCAGGAGCAATTTTCTGAGTTTTGATGGCTTCGTAGATGGACAATTTTTGGTTTGGATGAACAAACAAGCCCCCAATACAGTTACTGCCCTTAAGCATTGTCTTAAGTTTATCTGTCTGGCTAAGCTCATGCACTGTAATCATGCCTTTGGTTAAATTATCATACTCCTTTTTGCTTAAAAGGCCTACTTCTAACAGGCGGGGTGCTGGAACCTTCTCACGAAGGCCATCAAAATAGTCTCCATTTGTACTGTCCACTTCAACACTCTGTCCATTAAGGTCTTTTGTCTGGTTCACTTTTTCCACATGTTGTTTTTGAATGACTTCAAGCTCCATAAGCTTTTCACGTAATTTTTTGTTTTCTTCAGCAAGCTGTCTCTCTTGCTCAAGCTTTTTCTTCTCAAACTCTTGCATCTCTTTTTGTTTATGGAGCATTTCTTCTTCAGCTTCCTTTTGTTTTTTAAGAGCGGCATCCATGGTAGCCTGAAGTTTATTCTTCTCCTCTTCCAGTTGTTTTCGTTGGCGCTCCTGTTCATCTTTTAGAGCTCTGGATTTTTTAACTTCTTCTTCAAACTGGCTTTCTAGCTTCTTTTTCTCATTTTCAATGAGTTTTTCTTTCCTCAGCAACTCCTCCTTTTCTAAGATAAATGTTTCCTGAAGGATTGTTTTCTGCTGAATAATCTGTTCCTGTTGAGCATTTGCCATCTAGAGGAAGAGAAATAATTATTAGATCACAATGCATTTATCTACACAAAGCAAACCAAGACAGTGTATTGTATAAAAATACCTGATTAAGTATTTATTATCCAGTTAGTATAAAGAGAGAGGATATATCTTGGACAACATAATTAATTAAGAAAATCATTCAGACAACATGACAGTGAAAATAAAATCTTTATATTCTTATTAAAAGCAACGTTAGTTTTCAGGGGAGCGTTAATGACATAAGCCGCATATTTATACCGTGGTTAATACAATACCTCTTTAGACTTTTTCTGCAAATCTTCAGCATCTTTTTTCAATTTATCCTTTTCCCTTTCAAGCTCAGCAATTGATCTGCGTAGCTCATCAGCTTCTTTGATACTGGTTAAGTGCTGCATTTCCAGTTTTCTGCTCTCCTCTTCAAGCCGTTGTTGCATCAGTTGTTTGTCTTCAAGCAGCTTCTGAGCCTGATCTTGTGCCAAATCTTTTTGTCTCTGAAGCATTTCTGCTTCAGCTCGCAGCTTGGATGCTTCCTGAATAGCTTGCATCTTTTCTTTGAGCATTTTTTCAGCGAGTGCCCTTTGCTGAACAAGGTCCGACTCTGCTATTTGTCTCATGCGTGCAGCCTCTTGAGCCTCTATACTGAGTCTAGCAGCTTCTTCAGCTAACTTTTTCATGTTCTCAGCCTCCTCTACCAGAAACTTCTGGGTGTTATCTTTGTCCTTTCTGATCAGCCGTTGATTCTCCTCTTCTATTCTGAGCTTGAGTTTGATGAGCTCCTCCATTTGAATCTTAACCTTGAATAGTTCATCCTCTACCTGGGTCTTTTGTTTAACGGCATCGCTGACCTCGTCCTTAAGACGATGAAGCTCCTCGTCAAGGAGGGATTTCTGTTTGTCGGTTTCATCCAGCTGCAGTTTCACTTTAGTGAGCTCTTGCTCAATTTGAGACTTTTGCTTAAGGGTTTCCTCTGCCAGCAATTTATGCTTCGCCATTTCTGCATCGGCTTGTTGTTTCTGTTTCAGTGCAGCGGCTTCTGCCTGCGCCCGTTTGGCTGCTTCTAACTCGGCCTCTTTTCTCAGCCTCTCAGCATCCTCCTGTGCTTTAGCTTGTCTGGCAGCCTCAGCTTCTGCAGCTTGACGCTGAAACTCTGCGTCTTCTGCTTTTTGATGAAGAAGAGCTGCCTCTTTTTCTGCCTTTTCTTTGGCTTTATTTGCGTCTTGGGCAAGCTTTTTAGCCTTTTCAAACTCTTCCTTCAGTTTCCCCTGTACGCGGTTGTCTTCCTTCTGTTGCACAAGGACACTATGGACTTGCAGTTCAGCAGCACTACATCTCTGCACTGCCTCTTTTGCTGCAACAATTTGTTTCTCAGCTTCTTTATCAGCCTCCTCCTTCTGTTTTCTGGCCTCTTCTGCCCTCTTTTTGAGACGCTCCACCTCATCTTGGGCAGCCTGGCGCTGCCGAGCTGCTTCTTGCTCGGCTGCGGCGATCTTTTTGACTTTTTCTTCAGCTTCACGCCTTCTGTTCTCTTCCTCCAAGGCAAGCTTACGGAATTTTTCTGCTTCTTCTTCAGCCCGCAATTTACTCTGCTGGGTTTCGTCTGCAATGTTCTTTAGTTTATTTAATTCAAGCTCCAAATCAAGCTTACCAGATGATGCCTTCTCAAAATTAAGTTTTAAGATGGAGATCTCCTCTTCAACAACTCTTCTCTGTTTGAGGGTTTCATCTACAATTGCTTTCTGTCTACCCAGTTCCATTTCAGAAGCTTTCTTGAGCTGATTTATCTTCTCCACAATGTCTTGCTTGTGCTGGCTTGCTTGATCTTCAAGAAGCTTCCTTTGGTACACCTCATCTTCTGCTTGCCTTCGGAGACGCTCGTTTTCCGCCTCTTTCTCTTTGAGCGCTATCTCTGCTGCTGTTTTAAGGCAAGTGGCCTCATTGATTGCCGCGAGTTTTTCTTTCAGTATTCTTTCAGCTTCTGCTCTTTGTCTGGCCGCTTCCTCCTCGGCTATCTGCCTCTGCCGTTTCGCCTCTTCTGCAATAGCACGAAGTTTAGCTGCTTCTTCTGCAAGTTCCCTCATTTTAGCGGCTTCGGCTTCAAGAAGCTCTTTTCTCTCCGCGATGTTAGATATACTTTCCTTTTCAGCTTTAGATTTAAGCTGTATAAGTATATCCATTTCACTTCTTACCTTGGCCAGCTCATCTTCAAGCTGCTTCCGCTGTTGCACAGCAGCATTTACCTCATTCTTTAAGCGGTAAAGCTCATCATCAAGCAGGGATCTCTGTTGCTCTGCATGCTCAAAGTCAGCCCTTAAACGGATGAGCTCCTGTTCAGCAGAGAGCTTCTGGTGAGCTATACTTTCAGCCAGTTTCCTCTGCCTCTCCAGTTCTTGCTCTGCCATGTCTTTCTGCTTCAGGGCAGACTCTTCAGCTTTGCTGCGTTTCTTTGCCTCACGCTCGGCCTCTTCTTTCTGCTTCTCTGCTTCTTCCTGGGCAAGAGACTTTTTGTGGGCTTCTTCCTCAGCCTGGAGCCTTAGGCGAAGGGCCTCATTGGCTTTTTGCCTCCATTTTTCTAGCTCTTTTTCAGCTGCATCCCTTGCCCTGTCTGCTTCCTCTGATTGCTTTTTGTGGCGTTCAGCTTCCTCCTGCAGCTGAATGACTGCTCCATCCTTTTCTTTAAGTGATTCTTCAAGTTTTGATGTCTTTTCAACAAAAGACATGCGCTTGCGCTCTTGCTCAACAGCTGCACTCTTCTGTGCAGCTACCTGGGCAAGATTGATCTGTCTTTCTTTCTCCACCTCAGCCTGTTTCATGCGTCTCTCTGCCTCCTCTGCTTGCAGCCTGAGTTGCTCAAGGTCCTCCAAGGCTTTTTGCTTCTGCTTAGCAGCCTCTCTTTCTGCTTCAGACTTAAGCCTTAGCTCTTCCTCTGCCTTGCGTTTTTTCTGCGTTTCATCACTGACCTGTTTGCGGAGCTTTTCTGCCTCCTCTTGAGCTGCTTTACGGAGCCTCTCCGCCTCGGCAGCATTGTCCCTTAGCAGTTTCAGTTCTGCCTCTGCAGTGGATTTCTGCTTTAAAGTAGTTTCCAGTTGGAGTCTGATAATACGTATTTCCTCCTCTATTTTAGCTCGACTCTGATCAGCCTCCTCCACCAGCACACTTTTTAATTTGATCTGCTGTTCTGACATTATTTTCAGCTCATGCAACTCTTGCTGAATATTATGCTTTTGGCTCTCAGCATCCAAGGAAACAACCTCTCTCTTTCTAACTTCTTCTTCCATCAGGAGCTTGAGTTCCTGTGCCTCTTTCTCTGATTTGGCAATGGCTTTTTTATGAGCTTCAGCTAGCTGCTTCTGTTTCTCTAACTCAGCTTGCATTTCAGCCATTTTTTTCCTCTCCTCCTCTTTAAGTTTCTCAGCAGCTTTCTGTATTAGTGGAATCAAATGGTAAAGAAAATTATGATTATGAGCAAGCATGACAGGATGTTATGGTTAAGGTTATTCAAGGTTAAGGGTTTTTTTTAGCTCAAAGAAAGATGCACACATGACAAATGTTAAGGTTTTCTCAAAACAAAACTTGCATTCAATTAACGCATGGCAATGGGTCATAATTAATGTATGGAGACAGCAGACAATGTTTTTCACACCAACTACTATTTCATTGCAAACTCATGCAACTGGTGCACTGGTTCCTTTTAAGCTGGCTGCCAAAATACACTGAAGCTATGCATGTAAATATAGTGATGAAGCTATAAATTCATTGGCATACTGACAAAACCTATTCTTGAATAATCTATAGGGATTTGCTCATATAGGATAACAGGTATTACTGTTACAAGAAAATAATTAACAAAAAAAAGGGACAACCCTGGAACTGATCACTTTTTTTTTTTTATAACAGCACATCCTGGTGTGATTTAGTCCTCTTATACCATGGCAATGTTTATATGCTTTCATTTATTACAGAACAAATCCTTTAATTTTTTATCGATTTACAGTTATGTTGTATATTCTAGTATTGTGCCACATTGGGCCACTCATGGTCTTGTGGTTAGGGTGTCTGCCTCGTGATCGGAAGGTCCGGGTTCGATTCCCGTGACTGACGGGAGTTGGCTGAAGTGCCCTTGAGCTCCCCGGATGCTGTGGCTAGCGCTGCCCACCGCTCCAGGCATGTGTGTTCACTGCCCCCTAGTGTGTGTTCACTAGTGTGCCTCACTGCACGAATGGGTTAAATGCGGAGGTCCAATTTCACTGTGTGCAAGCACAAGTGACAAAAATGTCTGACTTTCACTTCACTTCACTTATAGCACCTGTAAACAGCAGCTGTTGATCCCTTACCAGTTCCTTGCTTTTTTCCCCTCTCACTTGAGGTTAAGACAACAGCTTAGAAGTGACAGTCACTTCTCCTTAGACCTCCACTCAACTATTACATGTTTTGTCTTTGTTAAATAACAAAATGAAGCTGTTAGGCTTAAATTATGTGAAAGGCACTATGAAATAGTACTATAAAAATGACTGAGTACATTAATATATACCTGCCATGTATACTGTGGCGATGAATTAAAATCTTCTGTCCAATCAGAATTGAGAATTCAACTGTGCCATGGTATAAAAGTATTTAATATTAAGAAATGTATATAGTATGTATATAGAGTATAGAGTAAATAGTAGAGAAAAAGAAGAAGAGACTTAGGAGAGGGATTACTGCTGAAAAGAAAATTAAAGGTAACAAATACTATATACTGTATAGACAACAGAAAAGAGTATTGAAAGCATTGCGTTTGGCTCAGCTAGATGCTATGACTGCAGAAATGTATTACTATAGCTGTACAGCCAGCAAAAGTTAAAAAAAAAAAATCCATATCTGATATATAAAGAAATAAATACAGTACTGTGCAAAAGTTTTAGGCAGGTGTGGAAAATACTGTAAACTAAGAATGCTTTCAAACCTACAAATAAGAATTGTTTATGTTTATCAATTTACAAAATGCGTGTAACGTGAGTGAACAAAAGAAAAAACTAAATCCAATCAATATTTGGTGTTACTACCCTTTGCCTTCAATGGCCCCCACAGAGCCCTGATCTCAACATCATCGAGTCTGGGATTACATGAAGGATTTGAGGAAGCCTATATCCACAGAAGAGCTGTGTTTAGTTCTCCAAGATGTTTGGAACAACCTACCAGCCACGTTCCTTCAAAAACTGTGTAAGTGTACTTGGAGGAATTGATGCTGTTTTGAAGGCAAAGGGTGGTCACACCAAATATTGATTTGATTTAGATTTCTCTTCTGTTCATTCACTGCATTTTGTTAATTGATGAAAACAAACTACTAACACTTCCATTTTTGGAAACATTCTTAGTTTAAAGCATTTTTTCACACCAGCCTAAACCTTTTGCACAGTACTGTATATATCTAATTCTCACTGTCCCTTTTGGATAATGATATACAATACATTATATTTCTATTCATTGCATATCTGAGTTATGAATAATAGCAGGCTTTTGCCAATGACAGTTCAGATTACACTGTATTACTACAGTTAAGGTTACTGGTAGCAACGTGTAAAAGTGAGAATTAGATCATTTCATTAAAAAAAAAAAAGATGCATAATCAAGTGAAAAAGCCAAAGGACATAAGCAAAGTGAAATCTTTACCTCTTTAGTGCCCAAACAAGATAAGCAATCATCATGACAAAGCACTGGCAAGCAGTTAAGAGAAGCAAAGGAATAAAAAGGTTAGGGTTAGAAAATGGGGAAAGAAATTGGTTATTCAGTGAAAGGTAAGAAACTCCGGCTTAGAACGATACTGATACTGAGAGAAAGAAGTGTAAAAGAAGAAATGGATAAAAGAAATAGCCAGTTTTCCTGAATGGTTTATAATGTATGGTTTGGGCATATGATAATAGATGTAATATGTCAGAAAATGTTCTATTACAATGATGTACTTTATAATCTATTTATTATTTAATATATTCAATTTTCTAATATATTAAATAATAATAGCACTATGGTACTCTGATGAGGCATTGCTCACTACAGATCTTGAGGTTAATAAGTCATGTCTAAATCTTGATGAAGCATGTAAAATATTATTATATATTCTGACACATTCCTCAGAATTCCACAGATTTCTGCTCTGTGATGGGCAAATATCTTTTTATTTTCATTTCACCAATATTTCTTTCCTCAACACCGAAAAACACCAAACGTCCAAGTCATCCATACATTAATGCATGTAGTTTGGTTGGTGAGTAATTTGCAAGATAGTTAGGGTTAGTGTGTTGGTTTTGATTGGTAGAGTTAAGTTTCTTTAACAAGTCACGCACCTCATCATCCTCTAGGCGGCTCTGCGTGTCTGTGATGAACTTGATGTACTGGCTGGTCAAGGTCAGCAACTCACTATAGCGAGTTCTCAGTGTTACATACTAATTCAGAAGAAAAAAAAAAAGAATTTTAAAACTGTTAATTAATTAAGTTAATATGCATCAGTTATCAAATACAAACAGTGAAATAGCTGAAGCCAAAGCAGCAATTAATGAAAATTCGGTCACCTCCTGAATGATGTTATCAGAGGCAGACTCCACCTTGGTCTTCTTCACAGGTGAAGTCAATGGTTCCACCTGTGCTTTGTAAACAACCAGCTGAAGTTCATAGTCCTGAAACACAAAGATGCTTGTTAATATACTATAAGAACAGGAAGTGATTTGGAAAATAACTCTTGCAAAAATGCGAGCTAATTCCTTTACCTTAATTGTGTCAATGTAAGCCTTGGCGAATTTATGACATTCGTCACATTTCTCTTTGTTTTTCTCAATCTCCTCCAAAAGTTTCTGTAAAGCAGAAATTCACAGCATTCATTCTCTCAGATGAAAAGATCTTCCAAACCAAAACATAATGAGAAATATATACATCTGATAAGGCTGATAGGAGTGTTTGTGAAAGGGCACCTTCTCTTGACTAAGCTGTTCTTTCAGGGTTTTGCTGTCAGTAATGGGTATGGCCTGGATCTTCTCCTGCCTTTGTCTAGCGTCTGTGATCCAGCGCATAAGCCAGTCATAGCTTTCCCGATAATACCCCAGCTGCCTCCCTAGCTTCTCCAGCTCACGCTGTCGGAGGTCAATCTGGGTAAAAACTGCATGCCAGCGCTCCTGCAGGTTGGACAGGAGCTGCTTGTAGTGATCAAGCTCCATGTCTCTTTCTCTGTGCACCTGGGCCATGCGCTCGCTCACGGCAGTAGCCTTAGCCAGCTCTCCCTCAAGGGCATCAAAGGCGGGCTGTTTGCCCTCTGCCTCACTGCGAATTTTCTATAGAAAATAGAAAAACATGACATGTGATCATATATGTATGAGCGTATATTATTACAGACAATCCTTATGCTTTCCTGATGATGCAGCATAAAAACACAAAACTACCCAATATCTGGCTGTTTGCTGGGATTTTCTTTACTCACTTATTTCAAATAAAAGACGTTATTGGCTTGCATGAATGTTGCCATGTGACTGTGTAGTAATATTCATAGAACGTTTGTGTTTTGCTGATCCTGGGAAAATGATCTGTGAGCCATGCAGTGTAAGAAATGCATCATAAATGCATCATTTTGATTTTTGGGAAGCCATCGCCTGCTTCCTCCGATACACGTGATGCAAGCCGCCGCATCTTTTCGAACTGCTGCTCATGCAACTTTCGGGAGCGGTGTAACGCACTCGGAGGAAAGTGCTCCCGTCTACCTCTTGTATACATGAGCTCACAGACGCCCATGATTGGACAGTGTTGACAGTGATTGATAAGGGGGAAGAGCGTATGCCGCCCCTCCCACCCTGAGAGCACGGACAATCTTGCTCTATGAGCTCCCGTCTACGGGCAGCTATAGCATCACACGGATTCGAACCAGATGATGGGGCAAACGCGTTGCCCTTGCGCCACTCGGGAGCTCTTTTCCTTGTGCTATTGACTGTTAAATAAAGGTTCAAGTGAATAAACAATTTACACACATTGTTTTTGCACTAAACTGCTAATTTACACTTCTGGTAGACACTAACTGCGTTTTATTGCCTTGTACCTGTACTGAGCAATAACAATAAAGCTCGCTCGCTCAATCGCTCACTTGATCAATCAATCAACCAACCTATCTATCCATCTATCTATCTATCATTAAAATTACTATATTATATTTGATAATACACTTGTGTGCATCCACAAAAAAGACCTCTCAGAATATTTTTTTTCAAAAGAAAAATATAAAACTGAACAGTCAGTTTGTAAGTGCTTACAAGAAAGGAAAAAGACATTCTGTGACAGCAGCTACACATGATTCATCATATTTTATGGCTATATTTCAGTCACCTTGAGCTCAGTGCGGTAGGTCTCCACCTCCACGGTATCTGTTGGGACGGTGTAAACCTTGCGGAGTTGATCTTCGTACTTTTTGAGAATGTCCTCAGCCCCTTGTGTGTTGCGAATAACCAGCTCTATTGTCTTCAGCCTATGACAACAAGTGTGCTATTAAATATCCTCATGTATGAAACCACTGTTATTGCAGGGTGTGAGAACTATCCCTGCACACTAAAACAATTTTGTAAACGAATAGACGTCTTTATTACTTCTCCAGGTAGACTGAAGACAAGCAGTGGGTATGGTCCATCTTCTGCAGGGTGATGTCTAGCTCAGAGCGCAAGACTGGAGTGCTGGACTGCTCAGGAGAGGCGAGTACCTCTTCAGCTTTCTCAGCTACCTTACCCAGGGTCTTCTTAATGCCCTCCAGCTCCACATGCACTTTCTGCAAGAGCAACATAGATGTCTTTACAGTCATCTGATTTAAAATTAACGAGTACATAAATAAAACAAGAGTTCAGAGCTCTAACTTTCTGGTCGGTGGCCTTTTGGAGGCAGTCCTTCAGCGGGTCTTTTTCCACTGGCTGGCGAATACGAGCCACTGTACGAGACTCGCAGTCCTCAATCTTCAGACGCAGGTCTCTGATCTGTGTGATGTAGGTCTTACACACTGACTCATCCTGCTCACCTGTGGGGAGGACAGACTAGTTATCAAAGACTGGCAAACAGCATTATGGGTAAAGTAGAGTGCACACTCTGGTACTCCTGAAGAGTAAGGACAGAATAACATAAGAGTTCAGTGAGTAAAGTGAATAATTCACCATTCTGAAGCAGCTTTCAAAACAAAACATACAAGCCCTCATCGTGCTGAAAGTTAAGTGCATGGTGCCACCTGAGCAAACACATACCCTTCAGAGAACCAGGTGAAAATCTGTTTAGCTGATATGCTAAGTGCTTAACAATTAGCATATTACATGACAAAAACATTTGACATTTCCCCTGTATATAAGCTGTCAAATAGGTCAAGGCAGAGCTCACTGGCTAATATTTAATTAGTAGTTATATATCATAAATGTTTTAGGTGTCACAGGACATGCAAGTGTTAAATATTGGGGAAAAATTACACAGTTGATGCTGGCAATTAGTTTTTGTTCAGTTATTTGTGTCATGCTATATACAGCAGAAAAATAAATAAAGAAGAAATTAAATGCACAATTTTTCCCCACAATTTTTTCTACCTTACCAGACCAGTCCAGACCTTTCATAGCTTCCTGAATGTAGCATTATGTAAAGCATCCAACATGCGTACATCTCAGATACCTCACAGTACCAAAAACACTCAACCAAAGCACATACTGGCTTTTGAAACTTCACTTCATGTGACTTTTGCATTTAATGATTTTCTTTACTGCATTCATTACAACATTAATTTGTAACCAACTCAGGATGCGTGTTTTCTCTGTCTGCCATTGTGTATTAGCCAAAAAAGTATTAGAAAACTGTGTCTATATAAGTGACAAAGAAAACACAAAGCATGCATTCCTGAGACTGATAGTTAGCAGAGTAAAAAAAAAACAAGCATGTGGTTTAGAGCTTCATTTTTAGAGCTGATAAATGTTTTCATCACGGCCTACAAAAGCTTCCTGCAGCGATCTGGATGCAAACTCACCCTTTATTCTGATAAAATGTCCTGCAAGGTGAATTTCACAGTTACCACATAGTATAAACTAATATCCCATTCACTGCCATGTGCCATTGTTTTAGCTAATGATGCAGTTTGATAAACCATTTTTACAGGGAAACATGTACAGGGAGCTGGGCTCACCTTTCTCCATAGTTTGGAGCAGTTCTTCATAGTGTTGTGTTGCCTTCTTGTAGTCTTTCTCAGTCTGCATGCATTCATTTGGGCTGAAGAGTTGAGAGTTCTTAGTGTCTCGCAAAAAGTCCTGGTAGTGAAGCTCCAGATTCCTCAGAATCTGCCTATATTCATCTACCTTCATGGTCTTCAGCTACAAAACAGTCACATTACCCAAAAGATACATTAGTGTAAAGTTACAGTACTCCATATCTTTTTCATAATATAGCTGCATAATATATTGTTTAATAGTTCTTTCTTTTAAAGGACAAGAAACTGTAATAAGGCAAGAATCTGTTTTTCCTCCTCTAATTAAATGAACAAAATGGCAAAGTCTTCCTGGAATCAATTCTTAAGGGCCTACTACTAACAGTTAGTCCCTTTCGACTTTCAAAAAGCAAATCCAGGGGTAAGAAAATAGCACATCATACACATACTTGTGAAAAGACTGTGAAATATAGTGAAGAAATGAAATGAATAAAATTCATAATGCACATTATAAACAGTATAAGAACTGACTATGGTGATGTTCCATGAGCGAATAAGCTGGATGTCCCTCATCAGGTACTGCCAGGACAGCAGGCTCTTCATATCGCCGTTCAGTCTCTGCCAAAGAATTGTCATCTGCTGGAGACCAGCGTCCAGACTAAATGATACAGAGCACAGAAATATACAGTATTAGTTGAGGTCCTTACAATAAGTCATTGTAGGTAGAAAATGTATACATGAATAATTTTTCAGATTTCTGGAAAAAGTGCATTTATAACATGCCTTCTCTTAGACTAAAGTAATAAAAATGTAAACATGGCAAACAAAAGGTAAACATGTTTTCTGGTTAAACAATAGAGCAAAGGAATTAAATTGCACCTGGCTATTCTGTGAAACTTTTTCTTGTGAGAGTGGCTTTATACTTGAAATTGATATTTTAATTTCAATATGTTAAGCATGTGTATTTAATTAGACAAACCCTCATTTTTGAAAATTTTCCAGTACACTGATCTCTCTCTCTCTCTTATATCTATATATCTTATCTATATATATATATATATATACACACACACAGTATATGCACAATATTGGTTGTGTCTGTCAGTGTGTATACAAAGTGACAGGGACCTATGGAAACTTCTGGAGCTGTTTCCGGTGTGAAAATAGCAAGTTATCATGATTTTGCAATTTTCAACGTGGTTCAATAGTTGGAGCGCGTGAGATGGGCCATAGCATTTCAGAGGTAAAAGCAAAGTTTGGATTTTCACGCATGAGCATTTCAAGGGTGTACCATGACTAGAAGAATTCTGGAACCTTGAACATGTGAACGTGACCAGTGCCGGCTAGCAAGAATCATTTCACATGCAACACTGCCTGAAGTAACATCGGATTTCAATACTGGGGCCTCAATAAACATCAGTGTGAGGACTGTGCAATGTTTCCTCCAAGATCCTGTGACCTACCAAGTATTAACTGCTATATCAGTTTTTCTGGTACTTCACCGTTCAAAAATATGCTGGCTGATTTTGAATGTGAAATAGCTAATACTTACTTAGACACACTCTCCACAGCTTCTTTGTTCACTGGTGGCACAATAAAGCACACAGAAGGCACAGTGGCATCGCTGCCTGATTGGTTTAAGACCTTCCATTTATAAGGCTGTGAGTTGTTAAGAAGAGCACACTCTTCACCTTTGTGCACTGTGATCTGTTAAAAAAAAAAGAAAAGAGAAAAAGCCTGAGCAAGTTGTAAAGAGATGATATGATTTGATATGAGTGCATGTGCTTTTACTAACCTCCATCTGTTTGAAATCACACACTGCCTGGATGGGCAGCTTGCCTTTGATGGGAGTGGTGGGATTGCGAGGCTTAAGTTGGATGATGCTCTTGGCTCTCCTGTTGAGGCCAGCCACATGAGTTTTAAACTCATTCAGTTGCTCCTTCTCATCCTGAAAGAAATGACCCAGTTGTAAGAATGGACACTTGATAAACCCTCAGAACGAGAATGCCTGGTTAATAAACTGCTGGAGATACCAACCAGAGCGTCCTGGAGCAGGTCCTCCAGACGGGTGGCAGTGGTAGAGCGATCGCATGCATACTTCTTCTTCATGTTCTCTTGCATCCTCTTCATCTTCTCATCTGCCTCTTTGACATCAGCGAAGAACTGCAAGAGCAGGTCAGAAGAAGGGGTAAGAGATTTAAGAATAAAAAGTAAATGCTAGAAGAATTATAATATTCACCTTCATCTTACAAGAATGAAGGGCAAAGCAGTAGTAGTAGAAACTCATTCATTCATTTTATTGACCGGTTATTCCTTTTCAGGGTCACGGGAGAGCCGGTGCCTAGCCGACAACATAGGGCGCAAGGCAGGAACAACCCTAGACA
>JANCOA010000049.1:10782994-10800504 GCA_024363135.1 Leptodoras oyakawai
TATATACACACACAGATTACTCCAGTGTCAGAAATAAATGTACTAACCAACCTGTACTATTCCTTGACACTGGAGTGATCCATTATGTAAATATTTTTCACATAATTGGAACTTAAGGATCAATACTCTAAAAGCTATATGTACACCACATGGACCTTCTAAGCAAAATATGTGATAATAGCACCCCATCAACAAGGAAATGTGCAGTTTGTTCTCCTTATTATATCACTAAACTAACAAAACAATACACTACAAATTAAAACTACCGACTATATACTTTGTATCAGGTTTGCAAGATTTTCTTATGCTACTACCATGACCCGGAGCCTATGAATCATCCTGCCCAGGACTCTGTCCATTACCCCTTCAGTAAGAAGAGTTTCATACACGTCATGTCAGGGCTAAAGAGCACATCTGTAATATAACAGATGAGATTATGTGCATTGGTGAAGTAGGTTCTTTATATCTTTAGAGTTCTTTACATGAAAGAAACACAAAGGTAAAAAAGTGGTTACTAGTGGTTTAATTCAAAGAACACAAAGGGAAAAAAATCCTTTCCAGCTATTACATAATGTTTTTTCCCTGGTTAACTTGTAAGCAGCCTAATGCCTAATGAATAATGGGAAGAAACAAGACACCCTTGGAAGGAAGGTACCCATAAAATGGCAGCCTTCACATTCCTGTGCAGGGCGTAACACGATCCTCACTCAGGTGGATCCTATCCTAACTATCCGTCTTATTTTCCTTCTTTTCTCTGCTTGTGAGAGCGTGTGCTGAGCTGCCACACCTAAATGAAGAGGAATGCTCACACCCTGAACATTACAATTCCTTTAATCGCTTTTTAGATCTAAATGGAAGTAAAAATGAGTGAAAGTGAAAATCATTTGCTTGGCACAGGGCTAAACAGAAGAAAATGAAACACACATAGCAGTCTTTGTTAGTGTCAATGTGTCCTTCAGCATCTTCTCTCAAGGGTCATTGTGCTGACGCATGTTACTTTAATATTTATAGTGACCTAATTCTACAGATCAGATATCAAACGTTGCGTTAAAACAGGATTTGGGGACGAAGCGAAATCTCCTAGTGCCTGCATCAGCAGCTGGGATCTCAAGTTACTCAGCTTACAGTTTGCAGGGAAAATCCCATGTGTCAGGCTTTTGGTTCCAGATCATTCTACACACTGGAATTCAAGACTATGGGAAGAACAAAGTGAGAATGATGACTTATCTGCTGTCTCCCTCTAATGGAGATGAGTGATAAAGACATCCTGAGACACAGTTAAAAGGGCGTGCAGATACTATGGGCTCTAAGAAGCGAGAAGCAGTACGTCAGAGGGACTTTACATTTAAAATCTGAGCGAGTGGCAGTTTATTTTTACGATAAAGTTAAAAGAGGGGCGTCTCATCATGGGTGTATGACTAATTCATGCTCAGTGTTCCTGAGATAGACTCCGGATGCACTGCATCTCTGTGCAGGGTAAAGCAGTTTCTGAAGATGAGTTCATTTAACAGTTATGTTTGACTATCTTCAGTTCCTCATTATGGTTATCTCAGTACGGTACATGATAGCATAATTTTACAGAACTGTGCTTATTCGATTTTTACATATTATTATTATTCAAAGGCAACACTGATGATCAAACCCCTGAAACTGATTAAACCATGAGTTTACTCATGGGTTTCCTCATTGACTGTGATTAAATGACATTGGTTTTTGTTACAGTGTGTATAGAAATATTCCTCAGATATCTGACCATGTTAAAAAAAAACACATCTTCCCCACAAAGTGAATTTAAGAGACAGGAATTTGGGAATAGCTGGATTATTTTTTCTACTTAATGACACTTCATAAATCCAACACTAGATGGTGAGAAAACGCAAAACACAACCACTACTAACTAACTACAACCACTGACACTAGCCTTCACTATTCAACTCAGAATATCGAACGCTGCTTTGAAAATTAAAGAAGACTTAATGACAGCAGAGAAATCAGTAAACTGGGGAATCCAGTAACATGAATGATAAATATGATCCCTTGCTTTATGGTTTAATGTTTCAGCTATTGTCTCATCATAGTTTATTATTCCTAATATAAATGAAACACCCACTACTGCTGGGATACAAAACCAAATATGCATGATATGCCTTTTTCAATACAACAGTAAGCCCAGCTGGATAATACAGCGTGTACAGTGAAATGCATGAGACAACTCTCAACTCAAACTGCACTTTCAGCTAAAACTCAGGGTCAACCTTGTTACGCAACTTCAGCAAAGCCCATAAAAATAAACACATGCACGGTCATAAAACTGACTAACAAGTTAGTAATGCATCGATTACCTTTAACCTAGAGTACACTGTACTTCCGCTTTAACTCCCGGGCGTGCAGGAAAGTCACTCTTCCTTATCTCGAACCCTCCCATTGCTCATATTTATGAAATAAACTGGACCTTACCTGTGCAACACATTTTATTATATAGGAATGCAGTACGCTCCCCATAGCTTATCTCGTGCAAATAATTCTGCCGTTCATAAAACATTTCAGCACTGTAAGCATTGCCTGTCGCCATGACGAGCTGTTTTTTTATTTTCCTCATTCCATGTTGCTGTACAGTCGCTTCTTCAGTAACACGCACACAAACAGACCCACACCCCGCACACATACACACACACACACCCCTACATGCGTCACTGGGGGACAATAAAGGCAATCATCCAGTAAAATAGCAGCAGGAGAATCTTTCATGATTTCAGCCGAACAGTTTTGTCTCTTATCTAATAATTTAGCTTTGCACTACATAAAAAAAAAATGGGAGGAAGTGTTTCTGCTCTCCAAGGGATACTATTAATTAATTCAATGATTAACTAGATAAGCTTCAGTTTCAGTTGTCATCAACTGGTTAACACAGTTTTATAAGGTATCTGGCATTTTGTTAAAAAAAAAATGAAATGGACACAAAAAATGAAAAGCTCCAAACTCTCAGATTATAGTTCAAAAAGTAAATATACAAGACTGGTACAGTACAGGCATAGGGTACTCATTGGTTTTACAATACATAAACGTTCTGACGCAATACAAGGATTTTTTTTTCCTTCCAAAGATAACACCATCATTAAATGCTACTTATGATATCTACTTGCAATGTGTGTAATAAACTGCATTATCTGCTGCATCCACTGAAGGCCAGCTAGCAGACTTGTGATATGTTTTTATGTGGCAATACATCTTTAAATGTTTTGCAATAAAAGTTGAAGGAAATATATCTTGATTAGGAATAACACCAGGTACTAAAGTATCAGGCTTAGAGAATGCATTCAGAAAAATAAAATGTATTAAAATTATATCCCATTAATATTATTATATATTAGATATTCTATATTACGTCCCAATAATCTAAATGTAATAAAGTATAATTAATGTAATTAATGTAAATTTAAGCACTTCAGGCTTTTTCCTCGCTGGAATGTTAAAACTATGTTGTCCCACGGGAGAAAGTGTTAAACAGAGAGGGGTTACGCAGGTATGTGCTTGACTTTTGTCATGCTGGACGCAGGAATCTTTGCCAACGGCACAATGTTGACAGGTTAAGTGCAACCCTGTGGCAGATGTGCAGAGTCTCTAAAAATACGAAGCAATAATTACTACTACTGTCAAACATGCAACTGAAACAAGTAGGCTCAACATTCCTAGACTGCTCTACTGCCATAAGAAGAATTGTCGGAAGAGCATCATGTAAAAGTTGAAAACTTTCGTTGACTTGCCATAAAGAGTCAGGTAGCTCCATGGGTAACTCTGCGCTGCTTGTCCTATTTAATCAACGTCTCAAAAAAAGTCTTTCAGAAGCCTCAATGGAAAACTACTAAATGGGTTGTTACATAATTTTTTTTTTTTAATTGTGTGTGAATGTCAGACAAACAAAGGATGCAGCTGGCCTTATAATGCGATGAGGGAAAGTACAACGAGGATCATCCTATAATCCCTCCACACCAGCTTTTCTAGAGTGCGCTGTTTAAAACGCTGCCAGGTTTAATAATAAAAAAATCATATTAAAGCTTTACACAAGAACACAAAACTTGTATGTACATGTGTGCAACCATCATTCTCAAGCGATCTTGAACCCTTGCAGAAATGTTTTTTTTTAAATAATGTATAAAGTTAATGTTGCATTGCTGCATTATGCTGTATCTACTTTACTTTTACTTTAACATGCAATGCTAATTGAAACGCAGTACTTCAGTGCCACTTGGGAGTCTGCCGTTTGGAGTTTGGGAGTGGGATAATTCATTTTTTTAACAGTATATGAAAAAAGATCATTAGAAAGTACAGATAAATACGGTAAATACAAAAAAAACAAAAAAAACTTAAAGACAATTCATAAGTCACTAAAGAAACAAGATATTTTTATTGATAGACTTCTGAAGTTCTATTTAGACAGCCCGGTAAAGACAGATCTGTAAATGGCAAATGGTTTGACTTCATTCAGAGAGAAGGCTGGAGCTGTCACAGCATGTCCCTAGCTAATTCTGTTATAAAGGATTGTGAAAGGGACATCCAAAACCAATAAAACATTCTTGCTTATGGGCCTGATTTTAATGAGCCTTTAGCATGAGATGAGACTTTAGCATGCACACTGTGCACCACTGCTTTTTGGGAACCTGTTGACCGTCATGGATTAACAGGATAATTCATAAATGTTTTGTTGTTTTGTTCCCCCTGGACTGTTCAAGCGGTGGCCTGATCAGCTATGTTAGTGTCAGACAATGGCACTGAAACCAGTGACCAATGTACCTGGTAAGATTTATACAACACTGCTCCCATTAATGCTAGTGAACTAATATGAACTGTTTCACTAGGAATACTGACTTCATTTCGGCTTTAGCGAATTCTTCTACTAGTGTGTGCGAACAGGTCAAACAATATGCTGATATTTCCGTAATGTGATACCCAGCCTCATGCGAATATGAGCTGTTAGGACAGTCATCGTGTCACATGGATCGTCCCTGATGGATCACATGGATCGCCCCACAGTTTCTCTTTCTGTATTGAGAATCTTGTGGAAAACCCCACACTGTCCACATCTCATTTCTCAACATCTCAGTTCTCACTACTTGCCACTAGCACGTTAACTGAAGTGCACACTTAAGTTAATAGATTACCAGCCCCAAGAGAGACAAATAGAGAGACAAATAGAGAGAGCGAGGGAGAGAGAGAATTCTGATTACTCATAACTGATGTTATTTATATTTAGCTGGCATGCAAAGGTTTGTGGAAGATAGTACACAAAATACTATTCCCTCTACAGTTTGTAATGTCAGAGACCTCAGCATGTTTGGAACGCTAACCTGTGGTCTGTAAAAATTCTCTCCAGATTAGTCTATCCCCTCACTATAGGGCATAATGCGAAGTAAAGCCTCTGACAGCTGCACAAAAGCCCATCACACACATAGCACACAGACACTTACAGTAACAACTTTGAGTCTTGCACAATATTTGCAGCAAGTCCAATTTACAAGAATAAATAAATGAGAAAAAGCTTAAACTGAAAAACACAATATAGCAAAGATGATAGAAATAAAATGGAATAATATTGTATTCTACAAAATTAGAGCATACCATTTTAACCTCAAGTGCACATTAATCCACAATGTGATGGATGGTTGACACAAACAATAGTGGGGAGTAGTGGAAGCAGTCACTCCCCCTATCATTTACACATTCCTGTAGTCTCAGGAAAAAGGGCTCTAAACTCTGCATTCCCTGTCCTCACATTTTATACCTTTAATATACACTCTAGAAGATTTCCTCTGTAAACAAGGACATAGCATAACTCTTAAAAAAATAGATGATTGCTGTATAAGGTGAGAGAAACAGCAAGAATGATGTGAAGTAAGTATACCAAATGTCAAAATTGTTGCTTAAGCAGTTAATATATAGAGATAATGAAATGTATCAGCTGCAGCGATACATTACATATGGATGACATTTTGCAAACTTTGGTGTGTGTCTAAAGCATGTTGTAGTGATGCAGGGTGAGAAATTTTGTGAAGTTCACGCCATGATATACAATATTGGTTAGTGAAATGGGTAGTGCTACTCCTCAATTGAATCATAATGTACCTCCTAGAGGCCAACTTGTCATAAATGGTTCATCATTTTTGGCAAAACCGCTTTAAAGGTATTGCCCAAAAAGTGCTTTGAACCTACTGTACTTCAGGGGGCACAATCACGAAGGGCAACACACACCTAGGGAACATGGGAAACGTGGGACTACAGCCGTACCAAGATTCATGTGGATTGAGGAAGTCTAAGTGCATGATACAGCATCATTGACAAGCCACAGTGGTCATAATAAGGTACTAATTGGACAATAATTGGAGTATAGTTTTAATCGTACACCACATTCTTCTTTCTAGGTAAAAGAAGCATACTATTGGTACAAAGGTTTCACACTGAAAACGTGTGAAAAACAAGGGAATTTAATCTTTAGGGAAAAGTGCACTATACTTTTACAGAATTGACCGAAAGAATTTTGCCAGAGCTGTTTCCAAAGCTTACCTCCTGCGTTTAGGCAAATGGCAGACGGCTACGAGGGCGATGATGTGCCCCATAAGCACCAGAGTGGGCAACACGGATCCGAGGGGACTAGCGAGAATTAGCACTGAGATAAGCCCGGGACAAGTCAGGAAACAACAGGTGGAAGGACACTGGGCGACAACATGAGTGCTAAAAAGATCAGGGGTGAGTCTACAATAATAAAAAGGGAGTATAATGTCTTCCAGAAAACAAAAACTTAATGGGACAATGAAAAGGTGGGGCAACTTTACACACACCCTTCCTAAACAACCTTCCCTTGTGTCTTTTTTTCTGATCTTAATCTCAAACCAACACCCCTGACCACACCAACTGATAATTCATCTGTAGACACAGAAAGTCAGACCTGGATGGATGAAAGACCTGGATGGATTGCTAAACAAATTCCTGCTGGAGAAACCTAGAGAAACTTCAATCCATCATAAACCAAACAAACTGTAAACTGATAAATACCGGATAGAAGAGTGAAAAGAAACGGATGAGAACTAAATCAATGCTGTTGTTTTCTACAGCCTCGGTTGAAGATGATATCGATGGTATATTACGATCAAAGTAGCTTGATTATAAAAGAAAAACACTGGCCCTCCCCTCTCCATAGATCATAAGCAGCTTTTAAAACAACAACAATAAAAAAATAATAAAAAAATCACAACAATCCTGATAAGATGACTGTACAGATTCCTAGAGGGAAAAACAGATGGGAGCCTTTTCACGTCATCAATCAACATTTGCGATAGCTTAAAATCACTGACGGCGGAGTTTCTCGGGTGAATTCTACGCTCCCACACTTTTGAACCAGGCTTTGTCAATACGTGACTGACAGCTTGCTGAGAGCGTTGCCTCCGGTCTAGCTCCACGTAGCTTGAAGTGAGAACTCATTAACATCGAATAAAGAAATGTAGTGAGGAAAAATCCTCGAAATGTCACGTGTAATTCTAGCATCACATAGTGTGGACGGGTTTAAATATGGAATAGAATTTCAGTCAGGCTGCCTGAAGGTCACACTGAACAGACATGCATATCCCCTCCTCCCTTAACTGCTACAACAATCAACTCGCTGGGTTTGCCAAACACACACGAATACATGGACACACGGACAAACGTGGACAATGGTCCGGTTGTGCTAACCTACCAGGTATGATCTTCATGAAGCAGGCTGTGTGGAGGGAGAGGAGGACGAGGACAGCAGGACTGGGGGATATGAGGGAAAGGGAAGAGGCTCCAGTTTGTTTGGTGTGTGCTGCCTTGTTTTCCCCTTTCTAAATTTTGACAGCCTGTGCCTGCTGCTTGGATATGTCAAGCTTGTTCCCTGGTGGCTTTGGCTTTAGGTGGGAGGGGCAGCTAGAGGCCTTGGGGGTTGGCAGAGGGCTGGGCAAGCGTCCAGGGAGGCAGTAAGCACGGTGTTAGAGCCTGGTGTGGATATAAATATCAAGCGACTGAAGGCATGATGGCAGAGTTAGAAACTGATGAAAGTGAGCCCACTCGGCTTCAGAGAACCAACGAGAGATCAGTCTGTCCTTGGAGGATGATAGAGCTATTCTGTAAGATTATATCACAGATCACCAGCTTTACTATGATTATCCAACCCAGGAAACCTGACCTGAAATAAATCCGTCCAACACATAGGATTATCTTATTTTGGCTCTAAGCTTTTAATATCGTATTACCCATTTAATATCAAATATCAGACAATTTTCTTTAAACTCCTTACATCTTATCCTGCACTAAGCCTTCACGTACTGTCTTAAAGGTGCCTTAAACTGTCAATAAATTGTAAATTGTCTTTCTTTTATGTTATTTTCAATCATATTTATCCAACCTTGTTAGTTTTGCTGTAATGAATGAAGTAATGCTTGAATGCCAGGGATGGTTAGAAATCCCTGCCTCTCTTACAGGATACCCTGACGCTTTAGTGAGCTCCCATTGAGCACAACACACCCTAAATATAGCATGCTTTATAGCATTTTAAAACCAACATATGGCACTGCAAATAATGGCGCTAAAAGACTGCTCATTTAACCAACCATTATCTCATTCATGCTCAGAATTACTTTGGAAATTAAAGCAGCATTTCCATGCACTCTTCATTCCGTAAGAGCTACCTAATAAACTATAAATAGGTTCAGGCTTAGCCTTTCTTGCTAAGTTAATATAGGTTCTCATTCATTCATGCCCAATAAGAACTTTATCTTTGGTCACTGTGGGTCACTGGTTTTATGTAGTTTAGGAATACATGGGTTTTGAGACTTGTTTTACTTGACATTTTTATTAGGTAGTATACGGCTAAATTCTAGCAGTATCATAGCTCAAAGTAGCTTGAATTCAGGTTTACCGGCCATAGCTTTGGATATTCCATGTTAACGACTAAGCTCTCTTCTAAGTCGCTCTGGATAAGAGCATCTGCTAAATGCCAGAAATGTAAATGTAGGTCTGAAGTCTATCCAAGGAACACCTGGAGTGAAGTGAGAATACACCCTGAAACGGTCACCTGTCCATCACACACACACACACACACACACACACACACACACACACACACACACACACACACACACACACACAAACCTAGGGGCTATTTACTGAAGGCAATACACCAACTGGCATTTTAGGTTGGTAGAAACCAAAGAACCCAGAGGAAATCCACAAACACAGAGAGAGAACATGTACAGAAACTAGTGACCCTGGAGCAGTGAGGGAGGAGTACTAGCTACACACCACCATATTGCCAAGATCTAAGATAAAACATCTTAAATGTATGACTATCATCATCCATTTAATGCACATATGCCAAATGGCCTGAAGGTATGAATTACTTGTTGGTAAAAACACCTTTGTTTGTTATATAAAGACATCCTTTCCAAAATAAAAAAACAAAAAAAAACTAAACTAAAACTGCAGCTTCATCTCCTGAAATTTATATCAATATGTCTGATAAAGAGATTAATGATTTTTAACTCACTTTTAAGCTCTTTATTAAAAAAATAAAATAAAATTATATATATATAAATTATAATATAAAATATATAAAAAATATAAAAAAAACATACAAAAAATTATAATATAATAATTATGTTATCCTAAAGCATTCTGATTGTTGCCTCAACTGAATAAAATATCAGCCTGGAGCCGAGTAACACATGCCAGCCTGTACTTACTGCACTGCGTTATGCACTATAATTAAAACTGACTCCAGTGGCATTTTTTTCATTCATGATAGCTCGTTCTCATACACAGTTAAGAAATGAGAGACTGCTTTTCCACAAGAACGTGGCACCAAATAAGAACAATGATTTCAGCAGTACTACGAAATCAACTACAACTCTATTTTTAACCTTAGAACAGGTTTCAACCATAGCAGTCAGGGGGCAGTGATACAAACACCTAACTGGGAGGCTTAATGCTGTGAAATCAGTGTACAAGCTATCGATAATGTGCAGGACAGTATTCAGCTCCTTAAAGGTCAGGCTCATATTTGCCTTTGATGTCAGCCATGGATGACTCACCCTCTAAACCACAATCACATGGCATGGAAGAAGAGAGTGACATTCTGCCCACTTTTGCATATTTGACAAGATCATAAACAGTCAGGAATTTAGAGAGTGGGTTGACTGTGTAAAACAAAGTGGCATGTCTGAGAAGTGACACTGACTTGGGACACACACTGGCTCTCAGTTTGCGTGTAGCCAGTCAAATTGCATTTCACACTTAGACTATACTGCACACAAAACAGGGCAGTGAACAGGACAAACTAGTAAGAACTATAGAAACTACTTTCATTTTCTGTATTGCTTAATATCATTGATGGATCTGCACAATCAAAGCTAGCTATGCTTATTAGATTATTTCCTTTAAACAGCAAACTGATTTACTCTGGATGATATTTAGGAAGGGAAAACAAATTAGGGTGACTCCATGGAAAAAAAACTGCATGTGGCTACTAACATTTCCTGTCTGTGAATCATATTCTCCCAGTGACACGATTAAAACGGGGCATAGTTTCCATGTTATTTGAAGATGAACTAGATGGAATGGGCATGAAGCCTTGCTGACCTCAAAAACTGAAAAGTTTTCATATCCTGCAGCTTAAACATGCAGGAAGAGATATAGTAAGTTGCAAACAATGGCAATGATGCAGTAGGGGGCAGCAGACCGTTATCAAGTTGTATATACTGTTTTTTTTTTGTTTTTTTTAAGCAGTCCATCTGTGTAACGTATTGAATGATTA
The DNA here is from genome assembly GCA_024363135.1 of Leptodoras oyakawai. NCBI lineage: Eukaryota > Metazoa > Chordata > Actinopteri > Siluriformes > Doradidae > Leptodoras > Leptodoras oyakawai. The sequence goes on from JANCOA010000049.1 coordinate 10,793,814, forward strand.
AAAACAACCTGTGAAAAAAAGTGATCTCCACATGTTGCTGACTAATAACGAAGACTGAACATTCCTGGAAATGGTGCAAACTTTTAGATTGTTGACCAACTCTGGGTGTGACAGAAAATAAACATACTCATGGTGATATGCCAAATATTAAGGCGCCTGTCATTGCACACACGTTGCCCTGCCCAGTGTAGGTGTATACACTTTTTTGCACTAAAGCCTAAACGTGAAGAGACACAGTGTAACCGAAATGTAAATGCTCATGCTGGTGAAGAAAACAGTAAAATCAGCAGCCAGAACACAGTCCAGAACTTTCTAGTGCACAATGCATTGCATGCACTGCCAAGAAGCAGAATGATTGCTTACTTTTTACTATTGATAATGATTTTATCAGTTCCGTGCTTCATGCATTGGGCACAATAGACTCAACACATCGTGCAGGACTGACTTTAAAAAAAAAAAAAACAGAAATGAGAAACTTCTGTTCACAGAACACATGATGGAGCTAAACATACAAGCTTCCTAAAACAGGGTAAAAGACTGCTGAAAATGCAATACTGTGCCATGCATTAATAATCTTGTAGCAGAGCAAAGCTAGAGGCTTTACTACCTTTCTTCTGGATGAGTAAAGGGTTGGGTCATTTCCGGTATGAGAAACAGTGAAAGTAGGAAGAGATTCCTGTACCAACAACTCAGTGCTGCAAATCTGCTTATAATTAATTTCCAATCAAGTGTAAATGCTTCTCTTTTAGAACTATGAGATGTACCTAAAAATGGCACAATTTGTGCAATTGTGCAATTTACGGCCTTATTATGGAGCTAATAAATCGACCTGATATTTTGGGTGTGGATGTGGTATGGATCAGTGCCAGGGAAACTCATTTCATTTCATGAAATGCTTTTCAAATGCACTGGATAACGCTAAACTAGACAAACAGGTCAACTATGCAACAGAAAACCACAAGAGTATTACAACATTCGAACCATTAAAAGCAGCTTTAAACTCTGCATGCTGCTCCCTACACACCCATTTGAAACAGAATATCAATTAGGAATGACAGCATTTGCAGATGTTTTTTCTGCATAGCAAAAATTTGCAGAGGTGGCAAATGATAGTTTTTCAATGAGAATTTGCATTACATGTATTGAACTATAACGTGGACATAGTAACGAAGTTTTTGAGCAAATAAGGACGCCCCTTAGGACAACTCCATGCTAGCACCCTAACTGACCCTCCCACACTGTAAGCAAATTCTCAGTGGCAGTGACAGACATGCACAGGAAGGAAAGGAGAGACTCAGTTTGTACCCTACCTTCAATGAAGTTTGGGAAGGTTTTAGGCTCTGGCTCGACCAGAGAATGGTCCCAGGTAAGCTCTTTGACAGGACTTTGAAAGACAGCACGATCTTTAGCCAGCTCCTCTAACACATCATAGTCCAGGTCATCTCCTGGAATCTCAGGCACTGGTGGCACAGCAAGCTGGCTTCCATCTGTACTCGGAGTAGGAATCTGCTGCTGCACCTCAATCACCTCCTCTACTATAACTACTTTCTTCCGCATGGCAGCTTCGTCCTCAGAGAACACTTGTTTCTCCTCAGCAGAGAGAGGACCAGTGGTGACAGGCTTTTGGACGGCCTTGCTCACAGAGAGCACTTTCTGCTTCTCTCCCCTGCTCTGTGTTTCAAGAGCAGCTGAATGTTGAGCAACACTGGGAGGATCCCCGTGCTCAGGGTAGGGGCCGGCTTGGGCTGAGGCTACTGCTGACGCTTCGGCTACGGGTGCTTCCCTCAGTTGCTGTGAGGAGGATGTTTTTCCTTTCAGAACCTCCCGTTTTTTTTCAGCAGAGGGCTGAGCTAGCTCCACCTCCCCTTTGTGTACAGGGGCCTCACTCTGCACAGCTCCTGCCTGGCTGCATTCTTCTGATTGCATTTTAGGAGATTCCCTTGTTGTTACAAATGGTTCAGACCCCTGGTTGGGATGAATTTTATCTGTCACCATTTCCTCAGTTACACTGATTACTGCAGCTAGTGATGAATCTTGTTTATCAGCAGCACTCTGCTTTTTCTTTTTTCTTTTTGAAGACTTTGGGGCTACATCTCCTTCCTTGTTCTTCGAATCTTTAACCTCTGATTCTTCTAGTAGTTTTACTGGTGGTGGTGTTTGTTGGACTGATGATTTTTCATGCTTGGCTTTCTTTTTTGCTTTTGTTGTTGGTTCCACAACTTCTATTTCTTCACGGATAATAATCTCTTTCACCTGTTCAACCACAACTGTATCAGAGATTTTAGGAACTGGATCGGTATCATGCTTAAGTTCTTTACTCTCTGTCTTGAGAACGGTGTCAGACAGTTCCTGAGATGAAATTTTGTCCTCTTCAGGGTCAATTACTTGAATAGGCTTGATATTCTTGGGTGCTATTTGGGTGTCTTCTGTCTCTTTAACACTAGACGTCTTCTTTGACTTCTTACTCTTCTGAACATTGCTTGTTACGACAGTCAAAGGTGCTGCTGGTGGTACCGATGATTCTGCATCAACGTTACTGGCCCGTTCCTCCGACGATGGTTCTGAAGTCTGCTGCACAAGACATGCCTCGACCTTTTCAACATCATTTACAACTGTTGTGTCTTCATTTATTTTGGACACATGTGGCACCACTGAGCCTGAAGACTTCCCAGTGTCACGTTTCCCCTTTATTTCCTTTATATTTTCACTTTTATTCAATTCATGTACACCTTTTGTCTGTGCCTTCAGTTCTTGAGCACTAGAATCTGACTTGGAAATATGTGTTTCTTTATTTAGGGGCATTTCATCCTTTACTAGATGCTCTTGAGGATTCTTAGTCTCTGTCACTTTTCTTGTTTTTCCCTCTTGGGTTTTAGATTGAGGAGGTATAGGGGCATCCTTTAGTGGCTCGCTAGTGACAGGTTCTTGAGTAGATTTAGTCTCCAGTTCCACTGGTTGAAAAGTAGATGATGTAGAGGTCATTTCTTCATTAGCTGGATTCTTTTGAATATTCTTGGTCTTAGTCACTTTTGTTGTTTTGTCAACTTGTTTTTTAGAGGAAACAGGCAATGAGGTCTCCTTGGCTGTCTTGCTAATGATGAGATCCTGAGAAGCTTCAGACTTAGCCTTCAATTCTACTGGCTCATTATTACAAGTGGATGTGGAGATCCCCATTTCTGGATTTTTAGGCATTTCATCTTTGACTGGATGCTCCTGTTCATTCTTTGTCTCTGCCACTTTTTTTGAAGGAATCCCAGAGTGATCCTTGCCTTGGTTGCTAGGGATGCATTCCTGTGAGGCTTTCGTTTTTGGCTTTAATTCCACTGGCTTTGTAACAGTAGATGTGGATGATACAGAAACACAAGTTTCTGTATTTTTGGATATTTTCTCTTCAAATGGATGCTCCTTAATTTTCTGGGTCTCCGTTACTTTCAATGTTTTTTCCACTACTGTTTCAGAATGAGCAGGCAAAGAGACATCCTTAGATGACTCAATCCTGATGAGTTCCTGACAGGTTTCTGTATTTTGCGGAATTTCCTCTTTGAGTAGATGCTCCGGGATATTCTTGATCTTGGTCAGTCCCTGTGATTTTCTCGTTTGTTCTTTAGAGGACGGGGGTACACGGGCTTCCTTGGCTGTCTCACTAATGATGGCTTCCTGTGAGGCTTTAGTCTTTGGCTCCAGTTCAACAGACTGAGGAGTAGAAGTTGTTGTGGAGATGCCCGTTTCTATATTTTTAGGAATTTTATCCTTGACTAGATGCTCTTGTGTATTCTTAGACTTGGTCACTTTCAGTGTTTGTTCCATTTGTTTTACAGAGATAGGTGGCATAGAGGTGACTTTGGCTGTCTTGGTAACGATGAGTTCCGGGGAGGTTTTTACATATTCCTCTTCTTTGGGTTTACCTGTTTTGCTAGTGGATGCAACTGCAACTGTTTCAGGAGTAACAGCAATTTGGGCTGGAAGATCCATGTTCACCATGGTCTTTGGTGTATTTTTAATCAGAGATGCCTCACTTGTTCCCCTGTAGCTCTCAGACATCTTCTGTACAAAAGATGCTGCACTGCTGATTTTAGCAGGTGGCTGATGAGAAATTGTGGTAATCATCTTCTTAACACTGTGGTCTACGTCTTGACCACCTTGATACATGGGCTGGACTTGGTCCCTAGATTCCCCTGAAGCCCTGGATTTGTTGTAATCAGCAGTAATTGGACGTCCTCTAAACCTTGATGTGTTCTCATTGGCCATTGCCTCTTCCCCATTTTGCATCCTCTTGTGGCGGTACCCCTGCCTTTCTGACAGAGCCTCCTGGCTCTCTGAATCCACCCTTCTTGGTTTTGGAACATATGAAGTTGGACCCTCTACAGCCTGTACGCGTGCAGCCCTCTGAGCAATGGACAAGGTAGCAGCTGGCCTCCGCACTCTCTGCAGTGGAGTTGGCACAATCTCAGGTGGCAGATGAAGGTAGTCACGCAGGTAAACAATACCTTCATTAGTAAGATACCAATAGAAATGCCTCCAGGAAAAAGTCTCCCTTACATACCCTCTGGATTTCAAGGAGCCCATCGCTCTAATTACCTGTAGGTTTCCCACCCCTGGTATCTCAGGGTGCTTCGTCTGAGGACGTTTATCTTTCTTGGCCACCATAACACCATCACGGAACAGCCGTTCATAAATGGCCCGCAGGCAGTCAAGAGGCATCAACATTCCAGCAACCATTGTGCTTCCTTAATCTGCCCTCGGAGCACTTGAAAAAACAAAAATATGCTGACCACTAACCAAGGATGGACAAATTACGCAATGACTCACTCTTCTCTCTGTAGAAGGGTCCAGTGGCAGAGCCGGCTGCCACGTGCTTTCAACTGAAAGAAAAAGAATGTGTGGGTACAAAAAAAATCCTCCTGGATGTGGGTGTCCTCTCTGTCTTGTTCAACTATCAAGTCCTTAGAGAGCAGACCAGTCTTCTCAAAGAATCAAAAAAACCTCAAAAAAACAAACTCAAGGGAAAATTCTTACCCTCCTTTGCACTGCCGTGCTTGGAAATGAAAGGAACTGGACTGTCAGACCAGCAATGACAGAGAGAGCGGGTGTGTGCAACAGTGAGTGAGACAGCACTGCACACAACTCAGCCCCTCCTACCTCTCTCACAGAGAAAGAAAGGAACACTATTAGCCAAATGTTCCACAACGCAGTGGTCAGGTTGAATTAGTAAAATCAAACTGAGAAAAAAAAACAAGATTTGAAAAAGGAGAAAACTGTGAAAAGGTTAAATAAAAACCTAGAAGTCTATCAGTCTTGCATGAACGCATGCAGGACAAGGACTAAGTGAAGCCGGCAACACACTTGTACAACCGAGCAGTATAAGCACTCCCTGGTGCGTCAGATTTTCTTACACTAGCAGGGAGTGAGCTAGCCAATGAGGAATGAGACCAAGAGAAAGGAGGCTCCCTTTAGGAGTACTATATTAGAAATAGGTACCAGTCATTCACACCCACTCTCAGTTAACCATTTTACACATTTTGTATCGTGTGACAAGACTTTTGCCCTAGAGATACATACTACAGTCTTTTCCTGGAAAAAGAAACATTTACTGATAAGCAATTCAACCGCATAGTCCAAGTATCGGCTTTCAATTTCTCTGTTAAGAGATTAGATTATCCTTATACAGATGACATGTGAACAATCACATGCAAACAAATGAGTAAATTGTAAACCACTAGCGACAGAGCTGAGGAATTCATTGCAGAACCGCATAACTGAAAACTAGAAAGTCAAGTCATTATATTCCCCTGATAATATTACTCTTAGATAAACTTGATATATCAACTGCACAGCTAAAAAAGCAGGTGCTTGAAGTGATGCAACTGGTTGAAAGAACGACTAAAAATTGGTACTGTCTCAATATAGCCAGCGAACTCAGATTGCCTATGAGACACATCACTAAATAAAGACCTGTCCATTGGAGCTAACCTTTCTGAGTAACTTGAAACAAGATATTCAATTTCACACCCCTTGATAAATTCTGCTCTTTACATCTGTCTCTCCATTTATCTGTCACTCTGAATGGGTGGGAGAGACAGAGCACGTTTGAGTTGGCACTAGAAGCAAATGAATCATTCAGTCACTGGAATAAACTGACCATTGAAGGAAAATGGCAAGGAAATACAGCAAGGATCAATAAAACAAATTCATCTCTTGTTCGGTTTGCATATTTTTGAGTTGCACAAACTAGCAAGGAAAAAGACCCAGCTTGATCGCAGCAAGAAAATGCATCATCAACTAACAAAACTCTAAACTCTGCTATTCAGCTCAGTTTAAGTATACACCACTGCTTAATAACAGCCTCAGCTCTAATTATAATCTTTCTGGCTGTATATCTAGTACTTTCTAGGGTAAGCAGTTATGTTTTGCTGATACATTTTAGAGATCAGTATGGAATGAGACAACACCTTGATATGGTGATAAACTATTTATATCCTTATCAGGAAAAGGACCAGTCTAAGTATACATTGTCCATTCCATTGTCCTTGCAGCTGTTTAATGTAATATATACAGTACAGTACAGGCAAAAAGTTCGAACACACCTTCTCATTCAATGTGTTTTCTTTATTTATATTGTAGATTCTCACTGAAGGCATCAAAACTAGTTCATTCATAATATAATTCATATTATAAAATAATCATAATATGA
>JANCOA010000049.1:10825514-10836485 GCA_024363135.1 Leptodoras oyakawai
TATATATAGGGTATTTTAGGCCTCATGGGGGGGGTTAAAAGGGCCCACATGGTGCAAACCGTCAGTGGGAAAAGAAGGGGGAGTCATCGTGCAGAACAGGAAAGGGTGTGGGGATTTCACACTGAGTCATTCCCCAAATGTATGAGCCAAATGAGGCCTACATTTCACCTGCAGTTCAGATTGCATTTGAGAAGGTCAGGAAGGTAGAGAGACAGAGAGAGTGGGAAAGAAAAAAAAAAAATCACTAAATCCTAGGGATGGTAAGATTCACTGATTTTCGTGGTTGCATTGGCATAAAACTTCACTCTGCAATTGCCCCGAATAAAAAAAAGTGTGCACTGGATACAGTCTAGGATGAATACAGGATGTATCCTTTCTAACATATCTTCATCTGTCAAATCCCTATGCCTTTACTATTTAGAAATATGTCAGTTAATTTATATTGAGATTGATTCCTCATCTTTTAAGCGTGCTTTCTCATCTCCACCGCTGTCAGTGGACATGTCTCTCAGCCAAGTCTCACACAAGTTGGAGGTGTGTCCTGTACCATAGTGAACAGCATTGTATTCATTTGTGTTGTATAGTATCATGTTCAATTGCACTGTGTTGAAAAGATTGTCTCGAATCGCACTGCATCACTGTAGGGGAGAATCATATCATAGAACATTAATAGTCGCTTTATATTTATCTTTAATGGACCGGCTCATTGGCAATACATCAAGATGTGCATCATCCCTACTAAATACAGAGCATGAAACAAGGTCAGTGAGAGTGAGTGAGAGACAGAGAGAGTGCCAACTTCCTATAGACAGGAAACAGACACATCACAATCAAATATTGGGGTTAGGGTTAGGGTTAATCCATATTCCTAAAGACAACACAAAATAAAGAGCCTTGCAAAAGTATTCATACACCTTGAAATGTTCCACATTTGTTCACATTACACCCACAAGACTAATGTATTTTATTGGATTTTTACATGATAGACCAATACACAGGGGACACAGCAAACATGTGGAAGAAGGTGCTCTTTTCAGATAAGACCAAAGTTTAACTTTTTGGCCTAAATGCAAAAAGCTATATCTGGCAGAAAACTAACACCACACATCACCCTGAACACACCATCCCAACTGTGAAACATGGTGGTGGTAGCACCAAGCTGTGGGCATGCATTTCTTCACTAGGGACAGGGAAGCTGGTCAGAGTTGATGGGAAGAGTGATGGAGTTAAATACAGGGCAATCCTGGAAGAAAACCTATTAGAGGCTGCAAAAGACTTGACACTGGGGTGGAGGTTCACATTCCAGCAGGGCAACGAGCCTAAACAGAGCCAGAGCTACAATGGAATGGTTTAGATCAAAGCATATTCATGTGTTAGAATGGTCCAGTTAAAGTCCAGACCTAAATCCCACTGGGAATCTGTGGCAAGACTCGCTGTTCACAGTCACTCTCCATCCAACCTGACTGAGCTTGAGATTTTTTTCAAAGAAGAATGACCAAAAATTTCAGCCTGTGAAATTAGATGTGCAAAGACTCCAAAAGACTTGCAGCTGTAATTGCAATGAAAGGTGGTCCTACAAAGTATTGACTCAGGGAGGCTGAATACAAATGCACACCACACTTTTCAAATGTTTATTTAACATTTTGAAAACTATGCATCATTTTTTTTACCTGCAACTTTGGGATGGTCTATCACATAAAATCCCAATAAAATATGTGGGTGTAATGTGAAAAAAAAAATTAAACGTTCAAGGGCTATGAATACTTTTGCAAGGCACTGTACTGTACACTTTCCCTGAGAGACTATTTAAACCAAAATACGAATGCGTTGTGTAGCTCAGAAACTTTAAAACTAAAAACAAAACAAAACAAAAAAAAAAAAACAGGAAAGGACCAGTAATTTTGGGTTGGACCCAGTACAGTATAAATTAAAGCTTCTGACTGATGTTATAATCACACAAAATGGAGCCCAAGAGAGTTACACTGTGGTATGTACTGGTACTGATGTTTATCAGAACAGCATGACTTATATGCCAGCAAAGAATGTTAACCCTTCAAATATTTTCCATTTTCTGCAATCAGCAGCCAAGCAGGAAAACATACATATTACACAACTGACTCATCTAAACAGGGGTGTGTAATTCTTCAGTGCTCCCCAATGATACCAGTTTACCAGTCGTTAGCGGCAGAAAACAAATGAATCGCTGTGTGTGGTGTACCTGAATAACATTTGGCATATTTATTTGAGTATGACTGAAATGGAGCACTTGTACTTTATTTAATTAGATCTTCAGTACTCAGTACAAGAGGAAGGTCTCTTCTTTTCTCATCCAGCCAAGGACAGCATGCTGTGTATCAATCAGGCTCAAGTTCCAGCATCCAATTATGTTCTACAAAGCAGAAACCATCAGCCTGCATTCTTGAACTTGAACAGTACTGAACCTAATGGCCCTACCTCAGAAAAACATTTCAATTTACTGGAGTAGTGCTGACTGATACACTGGACTTTCATCACCATCATGATCAATATAAAATACTTCCTGAAATGAGATGAATAAGTAAAACCATCTTATTTACAAGTGCATGCATTTACTCTCACACACACATGCATGTTTGAAATAATTTCTTTTTTTTTTTTTTCAGTGGACAAAAGCTATTCAGGGTTTGGGGTGTATGTTAGCAGTAAATTAAAGTATATTAAAGCAAAAAGACAGGAACTATAAAGCTAATATGCACTCCATTGAATTTGAAAAAGCGTGATGAGGCACGTTTCACTAACTTGCTAACAACACTGGCTATATTTAACATCCCAATAGTAATCCCAATACTAATTCCAGCAACTGACATACATTGGCTACAGATCATGTAAAATTTTGACTATTATAAATACAATGATCATTTAATACTTGCTAGGTCCCCCACAGGATCTTGGATGGAACGTTACACAGTCCTCATGCTGATGTCACGTTCACCCAGAATCTTTTTACAGCCATGCTGCTGTCCTAAGTTCCAGATTTTGCCAGAATTCTTGTAGTCATGGTACACTTGAAATGTTCATACGTGAAAATTGAACTTTGTTTCTACCTTACGAAATGCTATGACCCATCTCACGAGCTCCAACTATTAAAAATCGCTAAATCAAGATAACTTGCCATTCTCATGGTGGAAACAGCTCTAGAAGCATTCATACATGTCTATCACTTTATATGTGCACAGGCGGATACACCCAGTGACGTGCATAGGTGGTGCTGCTATGCATTTTGCATAGGCTCCAGTACCAGTTTTTCTGGTACATCAGTGTTCATTTGGCTATATAAATATAAACAGCGTCATGCTCATCGTTCATTTCCTTAACCGCTTATTCCTTTTCAGGGTCACGGGGCACACTACACAGTGTTATGCCTAATTACCAGCATCATACAGAGATTTGCCTATTGCTTTTTAATTCATGAGAAGTAACAACTTATACTGCTGTGATTTTGATACATTGTCTATACTTTCTTAAACTTTCAAGTATTTTTTTTTTTGGCCCTGACAGTCACTATGAACTGTAAGGCATTGTATTCATACTTTTGGATGTGTGTAAATAAAAGCTAAAACACTTTTACTCTTATATCCGGTTATACCATAATTACCAACAAACGGTCATCTCATCCAACTCAACAAGTGATTTAAGATCATACTGTAGAACAGGTGTAACTCGGGGCCTGAGTCAGAAGATCTGATTAAAACTCAGACTTTTCAGTTATGCTGGGTTTTAATTAGTCCCTCCGTCTCAGGACTAGACCAATCAGTATGGCTGAGTCAGAGGCCCTTATTAAGCCCACAGGCATGAGTCAGAGAGTTCAGATCAAAATGCAGGTTGACCATGTGTATGTGTATGCATCTAAAAAAGGAGATGAGGTAGAATGAGACGACTATCAGAAGAGAAAAATGGAAAGAGATGGACCATGAAATGGATCAAAGGGAAACCAGAAAGTCAGTTGCTGTGTAACTACTGATAGAGACAAGAACAAGAATGGGTGAGAGAAAGAGACAGACTGCCAGAGAGGGCCGGCTCATCGGTGGTGTGCCTTTATAAGGAGACCCGGTAGCATCTGTAAAAGGAGACAGAGGAGCGAAAGAGAGAAAAGAATGCTTCTAATGTAAACTCTTTATCGGCTCTGTCGGCTTCACCGACACACCGATCCGCACCTTACAAACACACACACCATCCAGAGTGCTACAGTAATTTAGCACAGACTCTGGTGTCTGAAGAAAACAAAAGTGGGGCGATATTTATAGAGATGACTATAACACTGTCTTTCCTACCATCAGCTAGTAACCCGCATCCAGAACAGCTGAGACCTACAGGTAAAGCTACCAAAGCAGAGAGACAGAGAGAGAGAGAGAGAGAGAGAGAGATCTAATCTAGCCACACTGCAACCATTATGCAATACTGGACTAGCTCATTTGCATTCTACACCATAACTTTCTCAATATTTGATTCTTTTGTTCCATTTATATACCACACTCTATCATGCTATTTGCGCTGCATTATCTTGCATGCACATTTGCACCTTACACCCCCCCCCAAACATATCCATACCTATTTACATGTATATTCTATATTCCAGCTCAATTTTAGAGTATATTTTGATTGTTAATTATTCTATTTCCATTTTTTTATCTCTTCTCTTTATCTTTCATTCCATCTCAATACCCTCAGTGTTAATGTGTAAGAGCAGTCATCAAAGCCTTTCACTGCGAGTTGTTTAAAAAGTCATAAACAGTAGGAAGCCTTCCAAACCTTACTATGAAAATCAGATGAAAATCTATCCTGTATATTAAAAGCAAGTAGGTATATTAAAACAAACAGCCTAGCGCTTTTCAACTCTACCTCATCTGGACCACATCTGTACCAATCACCTTCTCTTTCTGTCGTCCGAACTATTACCAAATATAATAAATGACATTTGTCTGTACTCGTGGTACAAAACAAACAAACAAACAAACAAACAAACAAACAAACATACAAAGAGAAAACCAGTTTGCATGAAACTTCCTTCCAATGGAAGCCTAAAGGCAGGGTTTGAAAAGATCTATAAAAATGTATGTAAAGCATGTACGTTCAGAGAAGGTCTTTGTGTACTGTTCCATCCAAGCTATTTGCAAGTGAAAATGTTTATGATTCATCCGTTCAGTGATGGGAGAACTCGATCAGAGGAAAGAATCTGTAGTTTTCTCATCAACATACAGTTCCTGTGTTGGCCTGGTCATGCATGGGTACCACAAGATCTCACGGGAGGAAATGCTCTAAAGAGTATCCCTTTAATCACTTTAATTCATTACAGAACTCAACGGTAGCAAACGGAGAGCTTGTCAAGACAGTAATATAGAAATACAGATGACATTAAGAACAGAAACAGTTACTAATGTGATGAACTGCAGATAGGCTGCTGTAAAATCTCAGCTACGCTTAAACTGTAAAAAACTGTCCTGCTCTGGCTGTGGAAAAAGACTTTTCCTCCATAACAGCAGCATCAGTTAGGTCACAGCTGATGCCATGCCATTTCAGTGAAAAGCACTCAGGTAAATCCTTAGAGCCATACAGAGAGCTGGAGACAGACTGACGGCCAACATGTCTGCCAATCAATACAGCACTAAGCACCCGGCAGCCTGAGAGCAACCACGTGTACTACTCACAAACACACACTCACAAACACACACACCTGTCATCACCTCCCCCTTCCTGTCTTTTCGTTTTACCTTTGTATTTCTCTCGGACGTTCTCGTACGCCTGAATGAAGTCCTGCTCGTCTGCATTAGGCGGGAGGCAGATGGGTTCATACATGGCCATGGCCAAGGCTCTCAGCACCTCTCTGTCTTGCCCTGTTTCTTCCCCTCTCACGCTGGTGGATGTGTGCCTGTGCGCGTGTGCGTGTGCAAGTCTGGGTCAGTACGGCTCCTCTGGCTGCCGAATGCGCTCTAAACTTCATGCCCAAAGCAGTAGCAGCCACACCCCCACCCTTCTACCCTTCCACTCCAGGCTGTGAAACAGCAGCGACTATAGCAGAGCCCGCCTCTTAAAGACACACAAACCCTGCAACTGCTATCCCCGAGGTGTCTCTGCACACACACAGTAACACACACTAATTTTTCTTGAAGCCAGTCTTTATTCTGGTAGCTAGTTTCAATAACAGGCACTAAGAACATTTCTCTAGTGCATACATTTGATAAAAGTAAATGCACACACTCACTTAAGTGACAGCATTGCCGGGTATGTTAATTCTATTTAACTAGAATTGTAATATCCTAAAAATAATAAAGTTTTTTTTATTATTTAATCATGAACATTATATTGCTGTGCTTGAAACAGATTGCTACACTGTTTTAAAAGAAAAACATAAATTAATTAATTAATTGATTGATTGATTGATTAACTAAAGGGTTAAAAAAGGGTAATTTTCTGACAGCAGGGATAACAGAAAATGTCAGAAAATTAAAATAGATTAAAATAAAGAGAAAACTTAATTAAAGTAAAACCCTTTAATAAGTGGATTAGCATGCATCAAGAAGTACGCACAAATGTTTGTTCATAATTGGACAGGGAATATTGCACTGAGCCAGAGCTGTCTACATGCTCAATGACATACATTTTATATAATGTTTTCCTTCCTCTGGCTTGCTAAATCTAAACCGTTACTGCAGGCAGACTTTAACACTTCTTCCCAGCACCTCCATATTTTTCCTCAGCAGTGAAAGCAAGACTCCACTCTACTAAATTCAGAGTCAGGACTTTGCCCAGTTTCTCTGCCGGCACAAAAGCAGCTCTGACACTTTCCTGAAAGGAAATACAGTAAATCTAAAGAAACTACCCACTCTGGGTAGGAAAGAAAATCATTATCATTGCCAAAATAAGCAGCTACTAGGAAAAAAATCGTTTAAATGAAAAAAAGCTCACTGAACTTAGTTCATTCAAATGTGTACAGTGTTCCTGTGTGACTGAATTGAGTTACATTAACATAATTTGTTGTTGTACAGTCAACATGATTTCATTATGTAATTTCAAAACCAAATGAACCCAAAACCTGCACTCTCTCAGAGCTCAGGATTGAACCTATATCACTGAAATGCTCATATATGAAAATCCAAACTTTGCTTCGATCTCCGAAATGCTACGACCCCACTCACGAGCACCATGCTCACAGTGGAAACGGCTCTAGAAGCTTCCATAGATGTTTATCGCTTTATACGCACTGGCGGACGCAACCAGTAATGTGCATAAGTTGCGTTGTCTTGTATTTACCATAGTACCAGTTTTTCTAGTACTTCGGTATAAGCAATAAATCATGTTTTGATGAGAAACTCAATACTTAAGTCAACATTGCATAGTACAGTCACTCACAAAAGTGAGTAAACCCCTCACATTTCAGTGTATAGCTTCAATAGCAGTATAGATTTACTGCCTTCTGAAAAAAACTCAACACAGCCATTAATGTCCAAATAGCTGGCAACACATGTGACTAAAACTCACAGTGAACATGTCCAAATTGTGCCCAATTGTGTCGTTGTCCCTCCCTGGTGTCATGTGACTCATTAGAGTTACAAGGTTCCAGGTGTGAATGAGGAGCAGGGCTGTTAAATTTGATGTTTTGGGTACGATTCTCTCATACTGGCCACTGGATATTCAACATGGCACCTCATGGCAAAGAACTCTCTGAGGATGTGAGACATCCTTGCTCTCCACAAGTATGGCCAAGGTCATACAGTGGCTTTGCAGGACGGGTTCCACTCAGAACAGGCCTCGCCAGGGTCGACCAAAGAAGTTGAGTCCACATGTTCAGCGTCATATCCAAAGGTTGGCTTCAAAAAAGAGACACATGAGTGCTGGCAGCATTGCTGCAGAGGTTGAAGAAATGGGAGGTCAGCCTGTCAGTGCTCAGATCATACGCCACACACTGCATCAACTGCCAGAAGGAAGCCTCTTCTGAAGCAAACGTTCAAGAAAGCCCACAAACAATTTGCTGAAGACAAGCAGTCCAAAAGCATGTATTACTGGCACCATGTCCTGTGGTCTGACGAGACTAAGATAAACCTGTATGGTTCAAATGGTAGCCAGCATGTGTGGAGGCACCCTGGTACCAAGGAGGAGTACCAAGATAGCTGTGTCTTGCCTACAGTCAAGCATGGTGGTGGGAGCATCATGGTCTGGGGCTGCATGAGTGCTGCTGGCACTGGGGAGCTGTGGTTCATTGAGGGAAACATGAATTCCAAGCACAGCATGATCTTCAGAAAACTGGGCCAAATTGTAGTTTTCCAACATGATAACGACCCCAAACACTCTGAGGAAGCTGAAGGTAATTGGAGTGGCCAATTATGTCTGCAGACCTAATCCCAATTGATCACCCGTGGGGCATCCTCAAGTGGAAGGTGGAGGAGCACATATCCACCAGCTCTGTGATATCACCACAGAGCAGTGGAAGAGGATCTATACCGCTATACAAACTGTACACAGACTACATTAAGTTATATTCAAGTTTCATTTCTATAGTGTTGTCCCATGAAAAGATATAATAAAATATGTGCAGAAATGTGAGGGGTGTACTCACCTTTATTATTGGCTGTATGTTCTTTTAAATCTGACAGTTCACGTCTCATTTTTTGCACTGATTACAAAGGTATTAGTGATGTTGATTCCAATAAATGTGTGAGAAAGCTTAACACCTTAACTAAATAGGTTTTAAGGCTAAGAGGTTATATGGATAACCATGTATATTTATACATTCTGGTTGACCTATTCAAGAGTCCACTCACCGAAAAGCTAGTTGAGCTACAGCGAGTCAAACTGAAGCAGTGAGGTGAGAATCTGTAGCTAATCCAAGTGAGCCACAACCCGAGAACGTCCTTCGTGACAGCCTGCCAAGCATTCTTCCAGTCCACAACAGGTGGGTGTACAAGTGAGGGAACATTAGCCATGGATTAGGTTACAAAGGCTGTATTGCATAGGAAATATAAATGTGCATGTGTGTGGGCCAAGAGGTGTGCGTTTGTGCATTCTGTCAGGACACAGGGACAGCAAGACATGGGGGACACAGGGACAGTCTTCAAACATGAAATCAGCTAAACAGTAATAGTTCAGCTTCACTGATATAGCATTTCATAGCACAAACAGGTCTTAAATGAAGGCATGGCTTTACCTTTAACTTCTTAATATTTTTAATATCAAGATAAAAAAAAAATCCTTGAAACTATCAGTGGTGTAGAGCAGGTCGGATGTGAATCCTCATCCCATCTTTGTGTCTCTAATCTGTTGAACACAAAGCAATTGACAGCAGACTGGAAAAAGGCATAAAAAACTCAAACTGGTGGGTGGCAAAGTAATGAGACTGGGAGCTGTCAGAATATTAATGTAGCAAATGAGTGCTAAAATATGTATGAGCATGAGCAATGTAGTGTGTAGGCCTCTGTGAAAGGAAGAGTGATAAAAATAGAGGAAGACAGAGGACCATAGAACTATCCACTAGTCCCAGTATACCTAAACTACCCAAAATCTAATAACTCCTATATGTGCAGTAACAGCTTTGAGTTAGTGCTCATTCCTGGATGACGGTGGGTCGGGTCGAGCCAGGGCTCTAGGTACGCATAAAACCTTACATTAATGATGCAGTGTTAATCAGCTAGGATAATCGTCATACACATCACACACAGATACAGCCTGATAATACACAGGAAAAAGTGTGTGGTGATTATACTTAAGATGAGAGTAAGCAACATGTAGTGACTCAGAGAACGACAAAGTACCCCCCAGAGGTTGTACTTGAAAAACAGCACAATTCTATGGCAACACACACACATATGTTGTACTGCTACACTTGTGAGGTCTTTCAGTTGACTTAATTATTACTGCAGCTAAATAATTCTAACCCAAACCCTAACCTTACTAATGAAAAGGCAACTTTTTGGCTCTTTTATATATTAATTTATTAATTTTTACCTTTTTTTTAAAAAAAAGCTACATCATAAACACTTTCTTTATGGGGACCAGCAAAATGTCCCCACAAAGTAAAAAATATTAGATATTCCTATCCATGTGAAGATATTTGGTGCCCTCAAAAATATTAATACATGGTCACACGCACACACACACATGCACAGTTACATGTGGGGACGAGCCAAATGTCCACCCAAGGTCAACACTATCTGATATTCTTACCCTTGTGGAGACATGTCATGCCACACACACACACACACACACACACACACACACACACACACACACACTATTATTCATTCTTTACTTATTTCCAGAGAAAACCTCACTGTATATTGAATCAGAAGAATTGACTTACATTCATAAACTGTATGAATAGTCCTAAAAAAACACAAGCCCATTTGTTTGCACTATCACTGTATCTGTATCTATTGCTGGTCCCCATAAAGAAAGTGTTTATGATGTAGCTTTTTAAAAAAGGTAAAATAAATAAATAAAGAGCCAAAAAGTTGCCTTTTCATTAGACAGCCAAGTAATAAACCATCTTATACTGTACCTACAGATCTAACACAGTGTTTCAGGAATTGCTCAAAGAAAGAATAAAGCAGAACTCTTGATAACATTGCAGTGCATACTGTCTGAAGCCAATTCGGTATCTTTGGGAAAAACAAAATGTACACCAGGTGAAACCACATGAAAAGGCAGACAAGTGCCCTACAAACCGAACACAGATGATAAGTATTTTCCATTTTCCAGATGCCATGTTTTCCGAGCTGTCTTTGCAGGTCTATGATTACACTGACATCTTGTGGCAGCAAGTAGAAAAACATTAAAATGCACTTTAAAAATGTTGCATTTCTAATGCACAAGAGCCACTACAAATGTCCTGTTCTCCTGAAATCCTAAATAACCTACTGGCTTGCAGGCGGCTGAGGCGAGCTGGACTCGGGAGCCAAGTCCTCACCTCGTTTTACAGATGTGTGGTGGAGAGCGTCCTGT
>JANCOA010000049.1:10843746-10873573 GCA_024363135.1 Leptodoras oyakawai
AGAAATTTCCCAGGTCGCCCCACCCGGGGATCGAACCCAGGTCCTTCTTGCTGTGAGGCGACGGTGCTATCCACTGCGCCACCGTGCCGGATTGCTATTTGTGACTTGCTTAAATCTTAACACCTGCAACACTGCGCACCTGTCATACTTACACAAACAGGCTTTTTTGTTCATTCCTCAGAGATGACCTTCTGTTTGTTGACACCTTCTTCAAAGTGTTAAACCAGATTCCTCCCAGAGAGTGAAGTAGGCTCAGCGCTATGCCCTTCCTTTAAAAAATCCTTCTTACGCACCAAGTTTAGGGTCATCCATACTCATGGAAAAGTGTGAAAAGAGGCAAACTGTCCATTTGACAGGCATTTACAGCACTTTGTTGGTTCATGTTTAAGATCAACATTCGCATTCCGTTTGCCACCACATATATCCGTTATAGGACAAGTAGTTTCAGGCTGAAACCGGAAACTCAAACATGATTCGCTCAGACCCGAATGCATGGAATGTTATTCACAGTGATGCTTTGAAGGTCAGAGTTAAACGAAGCTTGCTTATTTAATGCATCCCTTCCTTAGCCGCAGCTCAAAATGCTGTGTGGCATGTTTGACTTTGGAGGTGAAACGAGAAACATCAGCTGTCAGACATGAGCCAGATAGAGGGGCTACAGCAATCAAGGAAACTTAGTCCAGCGTTAGGCAAGACTTCAATAAAATACCTCCTGCCCGCTTTTAAAAGCATTAGTCCAAGGCAAATTAAAAAGTAGAGTGCAATTAAAAGAAATCACTGTGTAAATGTTAGCATGTGGAAGTTTTCCTTTCCTTTTTTCAAAGTTAAGAAAGGGCCTGAGGGCTGGGTTGTGCAGCTGCTGAATATTACTACATACATCTGGTTTTGATAAGGCACTATTATTATCAAAATCATAAAAGTGTAATGTGGTTGCCTCTTGTACATATAGATGTTAGAAACCTAGTATGCACAAAGTTCATCTATTCACTGCCATATGAATGAATAAAAGGGATGAAGTCATTGTTCTTTGTTCACCATCCGCAAATGCTTTATTTATAATTTCCATTAACACCAATCTGTTAAAAGAAGACTTCTAAAGTAGTGCCTAAGAATAGTTGCTCTTATTTACTCTATGTGTATTGTGTTGAGCTCGCAATAAAATCTAAAGCGCTTGGAGCAAGAGGGGCAGAAATTACCCTGAAATTGAACAATAACGTTATTTACAACATTATTTCCTTTGCTGAGAAGGTTATATTTTGGTGTTATTTGTATGTTTATTTGTATTGTTAGAAGGATTACAGAGAAATTACAGGCTCAATTGTCATGAAAAGTGGTGTAAGGGTATAGCATAGAAGCCATTACAATTTGGAGCGAGTACAAATTGTGATGTGGATACATGTACTATTTCTCCAAGATCACTTACAAATCTGGATTTGTTAAATCGTGAACTGAGCTTGTCTGAATACGTGAACTCTTGATACAAAAGACTTGCCTGTTGGCCTTGGCAGAGGTCTGCGCTCTCGGCTTTACTTTTAGCAAACGCTGTTTTGTTTAAGCCAAACTGAATATTTGGTTATTGGTTCTTAATATTTGAAGCCTTAATTTGATGGTTCAGCTATCTGATTATCTAAAAGGGTTTAAATGGGAAATGTTGCCTTTTTAATCTTGCAGACGCACCGCCAATTTTGTCATTTATTTAAATTTCCAATAATATTAACTATTTCTCTAAATATAATTTATTATAATATAATTCCCAGCTTTTATTCATTGATTTTTTTTTGGAAACCAAATGCATCTGCACTACCCAGGCTGCTAATGTGTACCAGCCACATTTCTTTAAAGACACCAGCCATAAAGGCCCATGTTCTTCCCATGACCCTTGCATGTGGACTGCTGGGAAAGCAACAACCTGAAATGAATGAAGATATCTGAAATGTTTCAAAGGCAACATAATCAGCGTAAGTGCATTAGATTTGTATCTGACAGATGCTGATGGCATTTGAAGTTGGGAACCTCCAGAGCCTCAAGCTAAGGAGTTCCAAGATGTGAGGAAACGACGTGTAGCTTGAAATACGTATGTTTAGATAGCAAGGCTCATAAATAATATTGGATAACCTGACAAATATGTTCATCTCTGGTTATTCTTTAGTTCACTCAGTACTGTTTAAGGTGACTGATGTTGCTCCATATCAAATGGGCTATGGGCTTTTGGGTTTCCACACACAGAAAATGAAAACGTCTGGCCAGACCGACGTTTCCCCTGCATTACAGTGGATATTTCCGAACTGTCAGGAGGGTGAAGTCTGGGTTTTGTGAATGTCCTCCTGGCAGAGCACTTCAAACCCCCATGTGGTGGCTCGTGCGTTCCTCATGGGTCACGAGCCAGTGCGACTCGGGCCATAGGCTCACTTTTCACTCAGCAGCACACATTCATTTACTGAGACCTGACACTTCTGTTGAGCCCATAATGCAAAGGCCTTTTTCAGCTGAGAAAATATATCATTACCCCTTTACAGTGTAATACTTGCCACATTACGTTATGAAATGGGGTGTAAAGCAGTTGAAATACATGCAGTTTTAAGAGTGCCTCATTTTCATCGCTTCCTAGAGGAGTCATCAGTGAGTGGAGAAGATGAATTAATGTGCACACCATTGACTTCTTATAATAAGCCTGGCAAATGAAAATGCCCAGTTAACATAAAATGGTACAGTAATGATCCATTGTGCTTTAAAATATGAAATGTGTAGATTACAATGCAGGCCAGAGACATTTTGATCTTGGCCAGCTCTGGGTCTTTGATGAATAAAACATGTCTGATTTGCTTTGCTCTCTCATTGTGGTTTAAGTGAAGGGCATATCTGAGGTGATGAGAAGCACTTTGAAGGGATTTTCACTTCACAAACATTTTTACAGCTCTGACAGTCTGTAACCTATGAGGCCATGGTTCACAGTTTACTTCCCTAACAACCACCTCAGCATGCCACATGAGACAGCCAAATATAACTGCTTCCTTCAAAATCACCAACAAGAGATCTGCATTTGCTTCTGGTTTGGTCGTTAGGATTAATTAACCAGCACAGGACACAGTCGATGCAAATTACAGAGCAACATAATCTTCAGTAGGAGATCGGATGCATACAGATGGTGACCATAATGTGTCCAAGTGGACTACTCCATGTTTGGAATATCAACACATCAGGCAGTGTACGCAATCTATGCAGCAATCCTAATCATCCAAAAGTTGGCACCACTGTCCAATATTGAACGAGCGCCATTCATGTGGTAGCAATTTGGTTTGCCAACAACCAATGGTGGCTAAATTCCTGACCCCCTCAGTGCCCCTCTTATTCCCTCAGCTCTCCTTTGAGGAACCACATCTATGGCTGAGGTTGGTGGAACGTGAAACGGCAGCTCTGAGCCATTAAAAAGGGCCAAGCAGGTCTGTAGAGATTCTAGTCAATGGCAGAGGCCATACCAATTCTACTAAGTAATGAGCCAGACGTTTCTATGCCACATCAAATCCAAGTCACGCCACCTTCTCTGCCATCTCAAGTTGCCACTAAAGAGAGGTTAAAAGTGAAATGTCTTTGTATGAATAGCACTGGTGGTTTAAGTTTCACACATTGTTAGGACATCTTTTTAATATTGCAATATCTAATCTGCACTTCATTTGCATCTTTGATTTTAATGAAAGTGGTTCTGAACGAATTCCAAAATTCCTCATACAAATTTTATAACATCCTTAGATGACAAAACAGGAAAAGCACTTCCACGTTTGCTTCCTTGGTAGTAGAGAACTTGTGCAGTTAGTGCTTGAGCTCCTTTTAAATTGCTTCATTACCACACTAAGAGCAAGCCCTTTGACTTGGAGGAGAAGGCATCATGCGCTTACAAGGTCTCACAATAAAAGTCATGCTCGCTGCAATAAGACCCGCTTTGTTTCCAATACATCCATGGTAAAACATTTATTAGACTAATTACAACAAGCTCCCATTGATTTTTTTTCCTCCCTGTGTTACAGATGCCTTGGCAGAGATCCCATGTCGTGTCACAATGTCGTTTTATTCAGCACCGTGGCAGAGAGTGCAGGGAAGGAGAACAAATTGAGGCAGTATGGTGTGACTCATGAAATGAGGTTTCCCCAGGTCGCATACAGGGCTCAGCATCCTGGCAAGGAGGGTTTCTTTTCGTTTAAGTGAATGCTAGCTGTGTGTGCAACACTGTAATGGTACCAGTATAGGATCACTAAGGATTTTGCATGTGTATGACAAGGATTCTCAGATGAAGACAAAGGATTGTCTAGAATGGCAGAAAGAAGCAGATCACGAGTGTGCATAAACATTACTATGAATATTTTTTTAATTTTGTTAAAGGATAACATTCTGTAACAAGTATGAATTATTGAGGAACTGCTGACAATACCCAGCTAACAATTTGTGATTTTCTAAATATATTTTATGTCATAGACAGTGTTCCCAATGTCCCAAAGCATCTGGATGCACTGCCACTCTGCAATTAGCCTGCTGAGGATAAATTAATAAATCAAATATTATTTTGTTTCTAAAAACGTTCAATATTTCTGGTTTTCTAAATAAATTGAGGGCGACACGGTGGCTCGGTGGGTTGAACCGTCGCCTCACAGCAAGAAGGTCCCGGCTTCGATCACTGGGTTGGGCGGTCTGGGCTCTTTCTGTGTGGAGTCTGCATGTCTGCAAACGGGTTCTCCGGTTTCCTCCCACAGTCCAAAGACATGCACGTTAGGTTGATTGGTGTCTGTAAAGTGGCCCCAGTGTGTGTGTGTGTGCGTGTGTGTGCCCTACAATGGATTGATGCCCTGTCTAGGGTTGTTCCTGCCTTGCGCCCTATGCTGCCGGCTAGGCACCGGCTCTCCTGTGACCCTCAAAAGGAATAAGCGGTTAATAAAATGAATGAATTAAATAATTTGAGAAGAGCTTAATTTTACAAAACAGGGTGTAAAGCAGTTTAAATACCTGCTGTTTTCATGATAGTTAACTTTATCTACTTTCTTGAGGAGTCCTCAATGAATAGAGAATATGAAATAATGTGCAGTCCACCAACTTCCTGTAATAAGTTTAGCAAATGTTACTTAGAGTGACGGGGTGTATTGCTACCTTGTGGCCAGCAGTTCAGGATAAAGTGGTCACTGAAGATGAATGAATCAGCGAATAAATGCTCCTCATATTTTCTAAGATCATTCAAACTGTCAGACTTTCAGACTGATTTGAAAGCGTTTAATATCACTAGCCCAGTGTAATAACCTTATTAAATGTTTCAACACTGGTTCTGCGGCATTCCTAGTTTTACAGACATTCATTTTTCCCTGTTTTTTAAAATGTTCCATTCTAACCCAGAAGTAACAAGTTTTTAAAAACATTTCTGAACATTCATTCATTCATCTTCTTGGCCGCTTATTCCTTTTCAGGGTCACGGGGAAGCCGGTGCCTAGCCGGCCAAATAGGGCGCAAAGCAGGAACAACCCTAGACAGGGCACCAATCCATCGTAGCACACACACACTCACTCACACACATGGGCCACTTCAACCTATCAACCTAACGTGCATGTCTTTGGACTGTGGGAGGAAACCAGAGAACCCAGAGTAAACCCACGCGGACGACATGCAGACTCCACACAGAAAGGACCCAGACCGCCCCACCCGGGGATCGAACCCAGGACCTTCTTGCTGTGAGGCGATGGTGCTACCCACCGAGCCACTGTGTCGCCCCGTTTCTGAACATTCTGATCATATTCTCTAATAGCTGTCTAATAGGAAAGGTATGAGGAATGTACGTCTGGGCCTGCTGATGGCTTCTGGTAGGTTCAAAACAACCGGCACCAAGGTAGTTATAAAATGGAGCATTTTTTGAAAATGCATTGTTGCTTCTTACAGTTCTACGCAGGTACTGGCGGATCACTTCAAATGAGGGAACGCTCTTCCTGCTATTTTACTGCTTTGAGCATGACATTTGCCTGCATGCGGTTGTCTCTGTGCCTGCGTGTGGGCACTTCTCTCTTTAAATCTGTAGTGTTTATAATCTTGTTTTGATTGGAGCTTACACTCCCCCTGCAGAGACTGGTGCCTCGTAGCCGCACTCTCAGACACAAGAGCCTCGAGTGGCGAACTCTCCCGAGAAAGCATTCTCTTTAAGCAGCGCATGGGAGTCGGGCGGCCTGCCAGGCCTCACGCCCAGGCACATGCCCACTGTATGCCAACAGCCTAGCACAGCCTAAAACCACACAGGGTGATGCCAATGAGTGGCCAGCTTTCTGTTTGCCTGTCTCCCATCCTCTACCATGTGGTTCACTTTATCTCACACAATGAAATCAGGCTGTAATTACAACACTGCTGCTGATGGGGCATTCAATGCTCCCCTTGAAAGTATACAGTCTGTGAAAATGTCGATGGTACAGTTTTAATGCTCAGCACGGCCTGGGAGTCAGAGAAGCCCTACAGGATGCTTCGCATTCACTGGTTTGATTAACACACACCGTGCTCTGCAGATCTCTTCCTGAAGGCAGTTA
This sequence comes from Leptodoras oyakawai, assembly GCA_024363135.1. Taxonomy (NCBI): domain Eukaryota; kingdom Metazoa; phylum Chordata; class Actinopteri; order Siluriformes; family Doradidae; genus Leptodoras; species Leptodoras oyakawai. The sequence continues at coordinate 10,850,289 of JANCOA010000049.1, forward strand.
AGGTTATGCATCTGATTAAGGAAACGCAACAGCAGCCCTCCAGCTGAGCTCTGCTTCAGCTCTTCCACAGTTCAGCTCTTCGGCAGTTACTCTATCCCACTGCTTAATGACTGCTACCCCAGACATGTTTAATGTAGAGGCTAATCTCTTTTTCTTCCTTTTCCCTTGAAAATCTGCACATCATAAATATCTAAACGTTTTTCCCAGGAGTCAATGGGAACAGTTAGTCTGTCTTAATGGGCTCTAAAAGATGTTAGCGAGTGTTATTTAGTCCCCAAGCTCCATTTATGCCATAACTATTGAAAAATACAGATGTCTTGCAGACAGGCACGCACACACACTCACACACAGGCTTGGGCACACTCAAAGCATAAACATGCTCTGTAAACACAGGGTAAAGACACACCGTAGTAAAAGGTTTGGAATTAGAGGCTGACACACAACTGTAGCCACTAATCTAGAAGCCTGTGATAGCAGGTATACATTCTGTAGGTCTTTAGTCACCCCCAAACACTGCCTGTCATTGCCTTTATACACACTGATGAGAGGAAAGCGTTTGTAATGAGGCCACTGAGGCTAAGGGCAGTAAGCAGTTGTAGAAAATTGGCCTCCAGATTACCTCACTGAAATTCTGATGATCCTTACACATACTACACAACTACATGGAATGGGCTACAGCAAGACAAGTAACTGTTTCATCTACACCGCTCTTGTATGTACATAAAGTACAGTCTACACACACAAAGAATGCAGCACAAGACTAATAGCATAAAGACACTGTAGGTGCTGGAGGCCCCAATGCATTGCATCTTATTATTAGCAGCAGGAACTTTAAAACAACAACATCACAAAAACATAATGTAGGATAACACACTGGGTACATTTGGTTAAAACAGTGATGCAGGGTTGAACCAAATATGTAGTTTTTATTATTTGCTGAGTGTATTTGACTAGGAAACAAATTCAAGACATTTTGGTAGATTTAAATTTGTTACACGAAAATGCGGAAAAAAATGAAATCCATGAATTGTACTCAACCATCAAGCAAACAAAAGGGACCGATTTTTAGTTAGCCTACTGTTAATTGAATGTGGGTGTTGGTTGTAGCTAGCCCAGTACTTAATAATAATAATAATAATAATAATAATAATAATAATATTAATAATAATAATAATAATAATAATAATAAAGGAACACATCATTAATCATTAAGAATCACAAGTATCCTGTGCAGCAAAAAAAAAAAATTAGGGCATGAAAGGATGGATAATGAGGACTGAGCTACCACTACTGGAGGTGCAGTGGAGGTGAACATTCCAGAAGTATGATGGTTTCCATATACACCTATTTCCCTCTCTAAAGAGCAGTGTTGCACGCAGTGCATGGCAGTGTACTAACATCTCTCCCCTAAGACTCTTAACCAGCTCCCTTCTGCCCACAGCACAAATATGTCCCTCTTCCTCATTTGGGCCATTTGGGTCAGCTATGAATATATGTTGCCCTTTTGGGTCCTCAATGGTTATATTACACTTAAGGAATTCTCTCAGCATAGTTTAATAAGGGCTGGTTTTGATTAATCTTTCCTTGAAACCTTTTGTTAAAGCAGCTACTAGACCCCTATAAAGTCCAATAAATGGGGAACCAGTGCCAAACAAATTGAAAAAAAAAGAGCCGCAATGATGGAGTTTTTCATTTTCTCCCTAGCAGCTGGCTCGATAGGTTTGCCAAACGTGACTCTTGTACCCACACAGCACTGTCTGTCCATAAAGGGAATTCCGAGTTCCCGCTAATGTGTTTTGAGCGTACAGTATTCAGATCCATTTATAAAGCCCATGTGTTACCGATTCTGTGGGCCGGGTCTGAGCTGGAGTCCAGAGATGGGTGGTGATGGTGTGGTCGACTCAGGGCTTTGACCTCTTGTGTGATTACGAGACCTCGAGGCCTCTGGGGAAGGAGAAAGGCCTTGTGTGGTTGTCAGACTGAAATAAAACAGGCCGCGCCGAATGGCTGAGATGTTAGCCATGACGGTGGTCACTAGCAGGGAAGTTTGCCATAGCAAAGGAAAAGATGTTAAGAGCAATATTGTAGAGAGAAAAAGCCCAGAATGACAAAGAACAGCTGCCAATTCCTCTTCTGAAACCTCATGCCAGTTGAGTCCAGTAATCGCTAACTAGTGGGAATTCATATGGATACTTTATACACTGGTGCACCTGCCTTTATGAAACCAAGAAGACCATAAAAATTAGGCAATAAGTGTAGTTTTATTCTCACTGAAGTAGATCATTAAGAGTTCTGTAGCCTGGTGGTGATATGATCTGCAGCTCTGCTCTGTTTTATTTTGTATAACTGTCCAAAACTTTTGTCGCTCTCTGCATCTTTTATTACTCTAAATTAAACGTTGACTGAAGCAATCCATTAAATCTGTATTGTCTAACTCATTTTCCCATTACGCATTAACTCATTTCCTATTAATTCCCTGTATTGAATAAAGTGGAATGAGTTACACATTCATCGGTGGTTGTATTTATATGAGTAATAAATGTAACTTAGCAACTTTTATTCCTAAATGTGACCAATTTGCTTAAACGGAACAATCTCTGGTTACGATCGACCATTATGAGAATATTTATCCATATTATTTCCCTCACTAATCTGCTGCGTGTTGGGACTTGATAGCTGACATATGGTAAATCTGTACTCTGCACTGGACTCTGCAGAGCAGACTACATCCACACTTTCTTCAGCAGTGCTTCATGCCAAAACGTCATATCCAATGAGAGCACTAATGATTCCTAATTTCCTGTGTACCAGAGGGCAACCGATATTTCATTATATGGCTATTGCAAACAGCACATTATTGCAATGTTCAACGTTCTAGGCAAGGCTGTTTAACCAATGTCATTCCCATCTTTAGAATCTGCTTTTGAATAAATGTGTCATTCACTTAGAGAGTTAAGTGTGCGATAGCCTGATGGCATGAGAGACAGTACATAAACACACACACATACGGAATATGGCTGCTCGGTCCTCACTTCCTGTTTGTGGTTTTACTAGTTTAAGCTTTGATGCATGCCATAATAATAGAACTGAATTGAGCTAATGAAACTGCATGCTGTCAGATTAAAGGAGTCTTTTGACTTAGTTGGCTCACTAGAGCCTCCCACCACACACACACACACATACACACACACACGAAAATACAGAGGTCCTCCAGAATGATCCATTGCCTTTAAGCTGCCGCAGAGTTTACAGTAGTGGTTTTCTGATGAAAAGAGTAGAAGAGGAAGTGGGGTACTGTATAGATGGATGTGTGATATACTAATAAGTTTAATATGCTCCAGCCTATAGGTTAAAAGATTTAACACAAGATTCTAGCCCTTTTTTCGAGTTTCCGTATGCAGCGTCTCTGAGGTGATCTGGATTTAAATAAATTTCCCTCAGCATAGTTCTCTTTACAAAATAATCTCCACCTCTGGTGCGCTGACATTCTGGTGTTCTGGTGTGAGATGATGTCTGTGAGTAGTTCATTAAGTTGTAACCTACAACAGATGGCTCTTTAAACATGGTTAGTAAGTGTACACATACTGTGTATTCACTACACATTAGCATAATGAACCCAGTCCTGTTTCAGAGATGTGCAAAAAAAGTACTTTACTAAACGCACTGCTAGAACACAATGGTCCTTTTTAAGATTAATATACATGAGTTGTTATATGCGTGCCAATCCTCATTGTACTATTAACTAAATATTTAGTTAATATTTACATTTATGGTGTATGGCAGACACCCTTATCCAGAGTAACTAGCATTTATCTCACTGATACAGCTGAGCAGATGAGAGACAATGGCCCAACAGTGTCAGCTTGGACTGTGGAAAGAAACCGGAACTTGCAGAGGAAACCCACACAGTCACTGGGAAAACATACAGGACCCTGGCTGTCTGGGTGATGAATGGAACCCTGGTGCTTCTTGCTTCTTGCCCCATCCAGAGTTAAATGTGCCTTTTGATTTGTGTGTTTACTGTATATTCACTGATCTTGAGCAAATACTTAGTCCTGGTCAGGATCATGATGGATCCAATACCTATTCTGGAATTTGGATGTGTGGCAGGAATACCAATACCTGGACAGGAAGGCAATCTTTCACAGGGTATCATACTGTCACACACATGGTAATTCAAGCTCAGGATCAAACAGGGGGACCCTGGAGCTGTGAGGCAGCAACTCTACCCACTACTCAACTGGAAAATGCTGCTTACTCAGTACACTGGACAAAGTATTTCGAGGTATGAACTTTTCTCCTAATATTTAATCATACTTGCCTGTGATTATCCTGTGTGCCACTGGGACAGTGCTCTACTTAAACACCACAGTGTCACACTTTCCACCTAACAAATACTCTCTGGTCTCTTCTTCTTCTCCACATTTCTTGATTCCCTTTAATTCTGGAAATATTTTCTGACTTGACACAAGCGGATGGAAATCTAGTGTCAAGCTGTCTGTGTTTAACCGGTTGATTCATTTGATAGTGCGCATTCATAAGCTGTCTGGCAGATTAGGTCTAAAGTATGTTTTTTTTTTCTTTTTGTGTAGGCAGTGATTATATAGTCCACTACGCTAGCTTAATTTGCCATGACTCACAGTAAACTCCTCCAGCTGTCTGGGAGCTACACACAGGAGAGGTTCTTATTCACTTTTGGCCATTTTTCTCCAAAAGGTTTTGTATGAGTGGTAGGAGAGAAAATTTGTTCAGGCAAATGTGACACAGTGGTCATGTGACACTCACATGTGATGGATGATACGCGTGTGTCAGAAAGACTTAATGTTCTCCACGGTCAAGATGTTCTATGTCCTGTGTGATAAAAATGGCAAATACACTGAAGTACCAGAAAAAACTTTGCAGAACCTATGCAAAATACAAAGCAATGCCACTTATACACATCATTGGTTGTCCCCGCCAGTACGTATATAAAGCGACAGACATCTATGGAAGCTTCTAGAGCTGTTTCCACTATGAGAATGGCAAGTTATCACAATTTTGTGATTTTCAACATGGTTTAATAGTTGGAACTCAGGAAATGGGTCATAGCAATTGGAGGTAAAAGCAAAGTTTGGATTTTCACGTACGAGCATTTCAAGGGTGTACCATGACTGCAAGAATTCCCTCAGAACCCCAAACAATGCTTGGGCCTCAACAAACATCAGCGTGAGCACTGTGAAATATTCAATACGTTCCCTCCAAGATCCTGTGGTGGACCTACCAAGTATAAACTGGTGTACCAGTTTTTCTGGTACTTTAGTGTATAATAGTGCTTACAGGTGTTGTGTAATGGCCTTGGCTGATAAATCACCATCATTTAATAGAAATACAAAACAGTATCACATAGGTGGCATGAATTGCATTTTTAATAGAACATCATATATACATGGTCATTCCATTGCCTATAATATTTCAGCTGCTCTATTATGGGTCAGTTTAAAGCTTAAAGCATGGAAAGTTCTTCTAAAGAACAGTTATTAGACACATCTGACAGAAACTGGTTCCACTGGTGGAGATATCTGTATTGTTATAATTGTTCAAAGAATATTTCAGCACAGAGTAGTAACAGATACAGAGACAAAACTGTCACCAAACACAAAAAAAAGTACAAAACCAAACTCAATAAATAAATCAAATATATACCATATAAATGTAATAGCTATGTGAAGGCTATGTTTTCTTTACGTATTTTTGTTCTTTTTTTTTAATCTTAAATCTGTAGCTGGTATTATAACCTTTTACTAACACATTTAATGGTGAAGGAGTTCAATACTAAAAATACAGTAATGTTTTATTTTAATAATGTCATTAGATAAACTCACCAACTATGTACACATGAGCTTGTGGCCATGCTAGGTGAACAACGAAATTTTTATTATCCACAATATACAGTTAGAGCATAAAGCAGTCTGGACGTAAACATCTTGTGCCGAGAATAAAATACTTTGCAACTACACATTATACTGGATTGCTCTCAAAAAAATGTACAGAGCCAACCAAAAAGGCATTACATGGCACACTCTGCCTCCATCAATGCACACATCATTTTACATAAATATAGACAAGTCTCTTTCTTCTCAAGACATTATTCTCTCCATCCACCCTCCTTCTATCCATTCTCCTCCTGCTCTCTTTCTCTCTCTCTCTCACGCTCACTCGTTGCTCATCCTCCAACCTTAAAAGTCCATGACTCCTTCAGTCCTCGTTCAGCTCTGTTTTCCTCATCTTCCAGCTCAGACTGGGTACCAACAGCTGCTGTATGGCTCGATGATGTCGAGAAGGGTCAGGCGTTGGGGCACCGGCACGACTGAAGCAGCAGGAGGTACAAATACACAGCGCATGTGTGAATGTGTGTGTACAGCTTAAGAGACTATGAGGAACTGCATTTATGTGGGTATGTGTGTGTATGTGTGAGTGCATGTATGAATGTGTGTTGAGCAGCGGGTAGCAGCTTTCTGATCTTCGTTCCATGTGGAAATCTCAGTCTTTACTGACTGGCCCTCACCGAGGCCAGGTGGTCACTGTGGTGGTTCTGAGCCCGGAAGCGCAGCCTCTGCTTGTTGGACTTCTTCTTCTGATCTTTGGGCTTGTGCTTCCCTGATCCCCCTGCAGCAAACACAGAGAACACAATTTTTTTCACAGCAGCTTTTGTAGCAAATTAAATCGACTCCTTCTCCCCCCCTCTCGATGTTCTCGCACCAGCGCAAATGAAGTGAAGTGAGAGAAACTTAATAACCTCTAAGCAACACTTAAACCAGACTTAATGCAGCCCGGGTGTGAGCACGAGACTGCAAAGCATGTTGGGAAAACAAGGACTACGCAGGGTGCTCCATGGCACAGCCGATAGCGGTGTGCTAGATGCACAACAGCACTCGGTTCAAATGACTGCATTACGCTGAATTAGTTTCTGTTTCGGTGGCTGTGAGTGCTTTTTGATGAAGTAGTAGTAGAAAGTTTAACAGCCAATATTTGGAATTAGCCAGACTCGAACACTGGGAAAAATAAATAGATATTGAGCCGGTGAGCACTTTCTATAGTTCAGACAGGGAAGAATGCTGCTGAAAACGATCCCCTCCGTAGTCAGGTTTCAGCGCTCAGCTTAATATCTTTTTATTGCACTTGTTTGGGCTGTTCAGCGGAGCAAAATGAGGCCTGAGTAATGTGTGGTGTGTTTATCTGAAATGAGACTCTCTCACCCATGGCTGCGCGCTTTGGCTCAACCAGCTTCCCCGTTGCCCTTCCCAGCACTGCACTGTAAATTCTCTGAAAATGATTTTCTTAAGTGGAAACAACCCTGAGAATAGAGTGCGGCTGTTTTAGCTCTTTTCAGTGGCACAAAAAAATGGAACGGTTTCACGTAATGTTCCATGGGCAATTTCCTGCTATTACACCAATCACACTATTTTTGGGACTAAAATCTTCCAGTTTAGCAATTTGGCAGGATTCGAAAAAATGTAGTCTTCACGCGATCACTTATTATTTGTCCAGAGAGGCCTCCAAAACTTTGGCTCCCACAGCACCACAGTTTGCCACTTCAGCACATGCTATTCAGGAAGACATGAAGGTTTCCATGAGGCTCATTTTAAAGCACAAAAGCTGCCGAGCTTGTTTCACAAACGTCCCTTTCTATTCTTGTGAGTTACAGCAAGCTTAAGACTCTACGCAGACACAGCATACTGTACTACAACATCTGGACCATAGGCTTGTTTTCTCACTGACTGCCATTTAAAGAGGTCCTTTTCGTTTGTCGCTATGCACTATATAAACAGACCTTTGTTGCAATCATCTCAACAGGAATTACATTTGAAGCCAATAAAGGACACAGGTCTGTTTCTACTGGAAAAAAATAGAACACATCTTTCTATCCGCCCACCCCAGAAATACATCGAGGCCCTTGTTAGTTATGACGAGTGACCCTTTTCATTATGATCTTATTATAGACTTTTATATTATAAAATAGGGCTAATATACAGTAAGTTGCACTCTGAATCACAGACCTTTAAAGTTTTCTGAAAACCCTGATGTACACTTCATAATATTTGATAACTGGCAGCTAGAGGGCAACCCACACCAGCTGAATTCTTCATCACTATTTTGGCCAAAAAACGATGCTCAAAATGGAAAATTATATCAAGATGTCCTGAGCGTTTACTAGGACCGGTTCTTCGTCTCGGCTGTGAACAATAATGAATAAACAAACATTCATTTCAGAGTTATTTTCGATTAATGGCCAACATCTAATCTTAGAATATCCTCCCAGGTTGGTGTAATTATATAATCACACACTTAAAGTGTGAAAAGTGAACTGGAAAGAGGTGGAGCAGAAAATAAGAGCTGAATTAGGTTCTCTTAATGTGAAAGTAAATAGTTTAGTGGTGTTAAACATAAACTCGTACAGACTGTCGTACTGCTTTTCATTTGTACAGAAATGTGCACTCTTTCAAAAAAAAAAAAAAGTAGGCCAAACATATCCAGTTATTACTCTTAACTTGCTTAGTCTTCCTTTCGCCACATGGGAAATCGTTTAACATGCACTGGCCGGAGAGTGTGGGTTTGCTTTTGTACCTGTAAATCTCTGTTCTGGTGTGTATGTGTGGGAGAGAGAGAGAGCTTTACTCCTCATCTCTTTAGACTCATGTCTTTTTCTATGACATGCATGTTCAATTTGCATGTTGTGTGTTGCTTGGTTTCTTTCCTCTTGTTACTGTATTTGCAGTCTTTTAGTTTTTGCGTCTACATGTACTGTATTATGTATCTCTTGGCAGTGCACTGAAGTTTCCTTTATGCTTATTTTATTACGACGTTACCTGAAATTTTATACTGCATTACGGTGAACTTTTTCCTCCTTATTGTACATTGTTGACTTGTACTTTACTCCATGTTTATTCGCCCTTTCTGTACCTTGTAGTTCTTGGCATTGCATTGACGTTTCCTTTTTACGTGCTACGACTATCGTATACTTTGTCTAAAATAGAAATATCATCATGTAGCAAAGCTGGCTCTTATCACAGTGGTATGCTTGGGTTTTATGTTTCATACTTGTGAGACACTTCGTATGAAAAAGGCTGCTGTTTGGAAACATGTAGATGATTTCCATGTGATATTCTTTAGCTTTTCAATTGTTTTGCTTCTGTGAGACGTCTTGCTTATGAATAATACTCATCCATCCTTCCATCCATCCATCTTTAGTAAAAGATTTATTCTGGTCAGGGTTGCAGTGGATCCAGAGCCTATACTGATATGAGCCTACACACACATTCACAGCTTATACACCTTTTGGCATGTTTTTGGGCTGTAGGAGAAAACCGGAGCACCCGGAAGAAACCCAGGTGGACACTGGGAGAATGCTAGACTGTACTAGGGATGTAACAATGCATCAGTCTGTATCGGCCATCGGATTGGCCAAACAGCAAAAGGTCTGTAATGCCATGCTTAAACATTGAAGTTTGCTTTTTTATTTTCACACTTCTTCCCATATTGTCTTCATGATTCCTCCCCATACACTCGTATGCTATAAACGGTGGTGTGTGGTTTAAGCTTGTTGCAGTCCGTCAATTAAAACAGTGTTTCCCACAGAAAAGATTCTATTCCTTCCGCGCTTTCTTAAATGAATTATTAAATAATACCATACAGCCATAAGGTGCTCCACTACAAATAGTTTATTGCCAAGTACAGCGAGTGAAAATACTGACTTTGATGTGAGAGTGCAAAAGCTAAACGAACCCAAAGAGCAGGCAGAATCACAAACACAGAGCAAAAACAGTAACAACGAGAGCGAAGAAACAAGAATCGACAAGAACTGCGTCTTTGCAGCGTGGCACGTCACAGTTTTTACACGCTTGTCAGTTCCCTGCTCACTTCTCAACTACATTCTCACTTCATAAGTATAAGAGGAAATCACTGACCACATTTTATTCCTCTGAAATTGACTCACAATTCCAAAGGAATTGAACCTAATCAAATCAATCTGTGGCAAATTTCGAAAATCATTGGATTGTTGGCTAAAATTATTGATGTAGGAAACTTGCATTGTGAGGAAACTTGGTGATTTACACCCCTGCTCTGTACAGATAGTAACCCATGCTCAGGGTAATGACGACTTCCGTCAGACACATATGTTTTGCTGAAACACAAGCACGGTTACTGTGACTTAAATTTACCCGCAGTTGCATAACTCTCAGTCCAACTCTGCTTTCTCTTCATAACTCTGATCTGTCACTTTTTGTTTTCTCTTTCTGTTTGCACATCAATGTCTCTATCCCACGTGGAGCCCCATCTTTCCTTGGAAGTATTTTTACACACGCTCTAGACGCTCCAATTGTTTATGGCTCAAGACAGCAAGATAGAACAGCAAAGTCAACCTGTTATAAGCGAGGCCATGACCTAATGAAAAGAGAACTATCTTTTCTGCTCCAGAGAGCTATCTGGTCTGCTGTCCAACCCAAAGTGACTTCATCTGCATGACTCAAGTAGTTCAGGAATCGAAAGGCCTAATCTTATCAGTGCAGCATGTGGTTTAAAGCAAATCGATGGCTGACCTCAGGAAGGCATTATGCGAGAGCGGTAAATGGGCCTCTCTGCAAAGACTCTCTGTTCCTTCTGTTCAAAACCTTCTCGTCTTTCAGGGGACCAACAATTAATAACTATCTTCTCCACTCCCAACCCATCAAAAAAAGGGCCAAGCAATGAAATGAGAGTGTGAGACAGAATGGAAGTGTATTGAATAATGTTTCAAAGATTCGCCTTGTCTCAGGTAGTAAAGCCAGCGATTTCTTTGGCGGTGTGTGATTTTTATAAACACACCAATGCAAAGACCATTATTTGTGCATGAAGGAGAGGTCTACTGGCGCCAGTGAGATTTGATTCCAGTAGCAGAAATTGGATTAGCAGCCATTAAGGGCCTCCTCACACATACATTTATAATGCTGTGAAGGGGAGCGTAGTTCGAGCCAGCTCCCCACATCTCAAACGATAAACTCTTCTATCTGATAACACCCACAAAGTGCCGTGAATGTGTGCATTTCTTTATGTGTGACTGTGCACATGCATTCTGTTTGCTTATATCATGTTCTGTTGTCTGTGAGCATTCTCAGACACTTGTCTCAAGGCCTAAATTAGAAATGCTCGTAAACGTTATGAGAGAGAAAATAAAAACCTAATAGAGCTCAAACAGAATGGAAATGCAACCAAATGCATTTTCAAGAGCCAAGGAATGTCATATCTAAGTGTTAATGTTCTCTTGTGATTCAGTGAGTTTTATTTTAAACCACTGCTTTAGCTGTGTATTCTGAGCTCAGGTTCTTGTATCTCTGTAGGATGACTGACTATTGGCCCAATTCTGTCTACAGCTTGGCAGTTATTTTGTCCCAAATATAGTTAGGACAAAACAGCACAAAGACAGGACAAGTACAGCAAACCTATCTTATATAAGATTTAGAAGATTTATTATATATTTTTTTTCTTCTAAGAAAAATGGCCATGCAGTCCTATATGAAAACGCTTTCTGGCCACTCGCCGTTGATTTAGCTTGTGCTGGAGCAGGTTGGGGTTGCATCACATGCACATGACTGAAATAGCAAGAGTTATGTCTACAAGTTCATAAGCCAGGTACAAGGAACAGATGTAGTTTACACAATCCAGCATTTTCCCACTAACAAACTCGCAGACGATTTTCGCTATTGAAAGAACAAAAGAAAATCAGGAAAAGTTGGAAGGTGAAATGATGAAGGTGAAAATGACTGATAACAGAGAAGCCAAATGCACAGACAGAGAATGATCTAGGAGCAGAAGTTCATCTTGCCAGCCGGCTGACAAGAGCCTTTTTCTGCAAAGCTTCACTTAGCTTAACACGATTACACTGGATACTACTTATCCCACGCTCTCTTTCATCACTGTGCTCTGCTTAGTATCACATGGTATGACTTAAAACGCATGTATTGCAGCTGAAAAATTGCCAATGTTGGGAGTAGGTGTGTCATTATTTGCTCATTCGATTTAATGTCAGATGTTCTGTCAGGAGATTAAGCAGCAGGTAAAAAGCCATGCTCTCTGGGGATACAGCTTACTGATGGAAATCAAAATTGAGATAGTTTGAGAACAGAGAACACCAAGTGCAGAAGTTTGAAGAGAGAAGTGTGTATGGGGCTGGGAGTTGGCGCAGGGAGCCACTCTTTTGACAGGATAAAGCACTTAAAGAGAGGCTGACTGGGATGTCATTTTGGGTGCTGTTGTAAGTTTGTTATTGTGATAAATAACTGAGTAGTGATAAATTCTACCTCATTTCATTTACTTAACACAGCCTGCACAGAATAAAAATATTGTGAAGTGCTAGAAAATCTGTTACACTAGTTAATACATGGGATCTTGGAGGGAACGTTGCACAGTCCTTATGCTGATGTTTGTTGAGGCTCCAGCTGAATTCCGATATTACTTGAGCTAGTGTTTCATGCCTATCACATGAAACGATTCTTGCCAGCCGACGCTGGTCACGTACACCCAGAGTCTATTTACGAGTCTAATTCCTGTAGGCATGGTACACCCTTGATATGCTCATACATTAAAATCCAAACTTACTTCTACCTCCGAAATGCTACGACCCATCTCACGAGCTCCAACTATTAAACCCTGTTGACAATCACTCTAGAAGCTTCCATAGAGCTCTACTGCTTTATATATGCACCAGTGGACACAACCAATGACATGCATAGGTGGCATTGCTGGGTATTTTGCATAGTATCAGATTTTCTGGTACTTCAGTGTACTTTGAGGCACTTTCATTTTTGTTGTTTCATATTTAGGTAGTTTGGTCATCTTGCTCACAAAAGACCACAGTGAATTCATCTCTGTTGAAGCTTGGTGCCACTGTAAACTTACATTGTCATCCACTGATATTACTTTACTGCTGCGTCCGCATTGCTCAGTGGACAGCCTGCAAAAAACTACGAACCCTAACCATCTGTAAAAAAAAATAAAACAAAAAAAAAAAAACATGATCCTTTAAAGTTTTCAGTCTTTTATTACAGAATACTCATTGGACTACTTCTTACAAACAAGCCAAATGTAAATTCGCATGAAATTCACCTTCACCTGTCAGAGCTGAAGAAGTTCACATTGTTCCTAAGCAACATTTCGATGTTTTCAACCCAAGCAGCGAAATATTTTCCTCAGTTTCCCTGAACCCCACTAACGTGTCATCACAGAGTTACATCAGACTCCCATGAAGAGCTTGATTCCTGTCTGGCTCACATCTAGACCTAAATGGATGGAGCTCCGGTCCTGTGTCACATAATTATCTATAGTTATGTTTAATTACTGAGTGTATGTTATGTCGCCTTTCCACTGAGTCAGATATAAAGCTCTGGTTGGTTTATTAAAGAATTTTGACTCTGTGTTTATGTGTGTGTGTGTGTGTGTGTGTGAGAGAGACCTTGTGTGTGTCTCACGAGCATAGGAATATCTGCCCGTTTTGTCCATGCAACATTTATTTAAAAAAAACTAAAAGAACCCAAAAGTTACATTTAGGAAAGCAGACAGAAATTCCACCAGCATTCTCTACAACCGTAACACATTATAGGTTATCTATAAATTTAAAACCTTCTCTTCACAGTTGTCAAGAAATTGTACTAAAAAAAATCACCTCTGCCAAGAAGGTGACCTTTTCACACTACCATTACACAAACCATTTGAAGGAACATTTGTTTTCGATTTTACCCCTGAAACTGCATTTCCTGCACATGATAAAGATGGTGGGAAGCATATATACTGTGTGTGTGTGTGTGTGTGTGTGTGTGTGTGTGTGTGTGTGTGTGAGAGAGAGAGAGAGAGAGAGAGCATGTTATTATATCTTTGTAGGGAACAAAAATGCCCACAAGGATACGAATATCTGACAGTGTTGACCTTGTGGGGACATTCTACTGGGCCCCATAAGGAAAGTGAGTTTTTTGTTGTAGTTTTTCACTACAAATAGCCAAAAAGTTTCCTTTTGGTTACTGAAGTTAAGGTTATGGTTAGAATTAATTAGCTGCATTAACTAATTATGTCAATAATAATGTATAGTAAGACAAATCTGTGCGTCTGTGTGTGTATGTGTGCCAATAAGAGCACTACACCTTTCTTTTTTCAGAGAAACTAGTCCTCCGCTTTCCCCTGAAAATCTCAGTCTAACTTTCAGAGAAATACTAAAACAGCACAGCCTGCTGTCTTTACATGCTTCAAAACATTTCGCTTTACAGGAATGAAGACAACATTCACTGATGAATGGTTTCAAGAATGCTGAGCGTGAGAGAAAAGAATTTCTTTTACTGTTTGCAGACTCCTGAGACGACGCACACACAAACACACACAGGGAAACAGTCACGACTACACATAGTTGCACAGGAGCAGGTATGGTATGGAATAACTGAAACTGATTTGTACCTGTGCTATTGTATTTTCATTACCCCAACAGAGCTGTTCTGGAGGACGGAGAAGTCAGTGAACTAGCTTGATTTGTTCTTTGTTTTCTTGATTTGCCCTGATACGTGGCATTGATGAGAGACTAGCGGGGGGTAAAAATCTGCCTTATAGCTGCAGAAGGAGCAGATTTTACAGTTATAAAAAAAAAAAAAGTGGGAGCATTCCACGCTAAAAAGGGGCTTCCACACTAAAAGATGAGGAGAAGGGAAAGCTACATGGGAAAATTGCTGCAAACATGCCTCCTCTCTTTTACATCCGTCCATTTCAGATTCGCCTCAAACACCTTTCATATGTCAGCATGCTCAAAGCGATATCCTCCTGAGACAAAAACAGAGGAAATAGATTTAGCGCATCTGTAGGAGCTGTGGTCAAAATGTGCGTTTGAGTGCTTTTGATGTTACGCCCTAAGAAGTCTGGCATGAGCCTTGCTCTCCGAGATGAGACACACTTGACTGAAGCTGGACCGCGCTCATGTGGACAACTGAGTGAAGCAGACAGCTTTTATCGTCTACCTGCTGAGCTACAGGAGCTCTGGCACAACCCTCTACACAAAAGCGAACGCTTTCACAACACATGGCAAACATTTTCTACTCTACATGCGCACTTTCAATGCTTTTGATTGCAATGTAATTTTGGTCTGCGATTTCAAAAAAGAGATTCGGGAACGGAGTTACTGAAGTGATAAACCAACTGAAAAGACGTTAAGAAATGGAAGGCGGTCAAAGAGCCGATTACTGTCGAAGCTGCGTAGGTTAAGGGAAAAACTAAGAGCCTGTCAGGGAAAAGATCCAATTGTAACCACAGGGTAGTGCAGATTTGTCGGACATCCAGGTATTATTCCTTCTAAACACACGAGGTTGGAGGCCAGGGACTTGGAGAGAAGTTAGGAAGAAATAATACCACAAACAAATAAGCACAAACCCTGAGAAAATGAACAGTGATTGAGTCCAGGGGTTTCTTTTATTGCACATTGTTCGTAAAAATCAACATACAGGCTTACGAGGTTTCGTATCGTGAGAAACTGCAACATTTGGACTGAATCATTTGAAGCAAACATTTCCTGATAAAGTTGTAAACGCTGGCATTTGTCTCAAGCCCATATGTGTGTAAGAGCAGAGGTGTCTCGTCTGTAATTTTGCATTCTGCTGGAGTGCGCATGATTAAAGTGACACGGAGCAATCTCCAAAGCTCACATCCTCACTTAACCACCCAGAAACAGGTCTTTGTTTTGACTAGGAGTCTCTTTGAGTCGTCCAGCCCTCTGGACATGAGTGGGTCAGACACCGCCACTTCCCTCAGCAGGCACATCATCATGTTCTGATTACAAGCTGTGATGTCTCAATGAAGATGGCCGACAGGAGGGAGGGAACAGACAGAGACGAGGGAAAAGACAGAGGTTTCTAGAACCTGAACTGGTGCGACTGTGTTCCAGATGTGGATGGTGTGGATATTCTCTCTACATTAGGCAGTCTGGGTCATGGCAATGCTCAGCTGAAACAAACCCTACATATACACATAGTTATGTATACGTATACAGGCATCCATTCATGTCTGTATATGCATGAATATGCATGTTTACTGAGGGGTTGGGAGGAAGTGTGTGGCTCGCCATGTGTGGTGTATGGAGATGAAAGCGTATGTGGGGGCCATGCTGCATAGGGGCGAAGCAGAAGATCCGGTTGGCAGAAAAGCTTCTCATTGTCATCACACTTCTTAAACTATCACCGGATAACCATCCTGAACACCGTATTCTATACATGATATATTCCAAGAATGATTTCATCCTCTCAAACAAGGACTGCACATGACTCCCAAGGTGCCTATATTTCGGTATAAGCATTGCCAGATATGAAACAATAACAAAAAAAAAATCTGTCCTGCAAATGAGCCATGCTTCTCCTGGTTTGAGAGGGCCAGATGACGGAGATGTGGAAAGGGGAGCCCTCTTCCACAGGAGTCCCTGTGTTTATGGCTCATGCCTGTGGTATGACGATGAATTATCCATAAAAAAAGTCGGCAGGATTGTCGGGTATTTCAAACATTGTGCTCCAAAAACAGTTACTGACAGAATGACAGCGGCCATATTTATTTTGGTCAGGGAGCAGGGCACTTTGTGGGGAGTTAATCAGAGGATCTCAAATCCCCCCCATAAGGAATGTAACCATAGTGAAAAAATGGATACAGAGATACACTGGATGTGTGAGAGAGAAAAAAAAGACTTCACGTAGTGTTTGTGCGAAAGAGAGAGTGAGAAAGCGTGGTCTTACTTTGGAATATTTTCCAGAGGCCCTGTGAAAAAAGCACAGTGTGACTGAGATATACAAACCCCATTTCCAGAAAAGTTGGGACACTTGCTAAGAATGCAATAACATATATAACATTTTCTATCTTTTTTCAAACACACTCAAAAAAGTTGGGACAGAGGCATGTTTAGCACTGGTTCACATCACATTTTCTCTTTTTAATCATTTGGGATTGACAATACTAATTGTTGCAGTTTTACAAGTGCAATTTTTCCCATTCTTGCTGTACAAAAGACTTGAGCTGCTCAACAGTTTGTACTCACTTCATGATGTACCATACATTTTCAATAGGATACAGATCTGGACTGCAGGCAGACCAGTCAAGCAACACTGTTGTAACTCATGCAGAATGAGGCCTGGCATTGTCCTGCTGAAATACACATGGAGTTCATGGGAAAAGATTTTGTCTTGATGGCAGCATGTGTTTCTCCAAAATACCAATATAAGCCTCCACATCAATGGTACCTTCACATATATTTATATCGCCCATGCCTTGAGCACTGATGCACCCCCATGCTATCAAAATACTCCTGAGCCCATCTGGCTATATCCATTATGATAGCATGACGGTTTCTCAAACAATACCGCCTGAGGGCTCGATGGTCACGCACATTCTGCAGCATTCTCTACCTTTGGTCTTTATACACTGAGATGTCCCCTGACTCCCTGAATCTTTTCATGTTATTAAGAACTATGATGGTTAAGAATTATGATGGTTAAGGACCTAAAATTCTTTGTAATCTTGTGCTGAGAAATACTGTATTTGAACTGACAGACAATCCTCTCATGAAGTTTGGCACAAAGTAGTGAACCACAACCCATCCGTGCTTGCAAAGACTAAGCCTTTGGTGGATGCTCCTTGTATACTCGATCTTGTTGACCTCACCAGTTACCAGTTAAACTGCTAATAGTGGTACCTTCCAGAACAGCTTTACTTGTATAAACTTTTCAGCATTATTTTACCTGTCCCAGCTCTGGCATCATATTCTATTATTGTTTATATTTAAGAAATACAACTAGGTTTGCCAGTGACTGAAAATGTTATCTTTGTACTTTTATCAGTTAAATAAAGTACAAGTGATTTCACAAATTACAGTTTTTAGAAAGTGTCCCAAAATTTATGGAAATGGGGTTTGTATAAAACAGATGGGAATTTGTAGTGTGTGAAATCAGACTGGATGATTTACTGTAAGAAACAGCTGAATATGCTTAACATATTATAGTAACAGGATACTCTTCTTACTGTGTAGTGATCTGTTTATACTAATGCTATTTCTGCTCTCAAATACTCCCTTTCTAAATAGCAGAATACTATCAACTTTGACTATCTTGAGCATAAGACTATAGCACTGTTTGCTCAAGATCATAGCCGAGTCCCGTTATTGGCTAGCAGGAAATGGGCAGGGATTCTTTTCAATCTGAATAAAAGATGATGTGGGTTTCTTGTAACCAGGAACCATGAGAACTGCCAGTGGATAAACCTTGAAAGAAAGTCCCAATCAGTGCACTGGGCTTTAACCCCAAGATATCAGCCACAAACACAATGCCTGTTCAGTGAGTTCACAGGATTTAGGGTCTTGGATGAGAAAATGCTGACAAAAAAAAATCTTTTTGATTTCTGAATTGATCTCTGCCTGTCTCTATTTCAAGAGATTCATATTATTGAATTGACTTAAGGATTATTTATCATCGCTGACAAAGCATCGGATGACCTTTGGATGACCTCACAGATCATCTTCAGCTTCATATTTTTATGTGGCGGATGAAAGAGGATTGCGGCGTTAATGCATGCGCGGACACACTGAGCTCGATCACACAGAGTTGGCTCTCTGTCAGTGCTACAGATTGAGATAATTAAAGAAAGATTAGGCCACAGACCCGGCAGTCACAACAGGCTTGGCAATGGCTGTGAATAATCACTCTCATACAACATCAGCCAGCTAGTGAGCGCCACTTGTCCTGGGAAAGGGACATATCCCATGCTCCTGCTGGCCATCCTCTTCTGTTCGGCACTTGTCTGTGATAATACCTAGACATAATTCAACATTAATCATTCTTGAGTTTCAGTGCCAGAGCCAAATCGCATTGGGATGCATCGTCAACAGATCGCTTTCTCCTAAGACAAGACCCATGCTTCTGTGAAGAAAGCCAAGCTGCCTGACAGTAATCAAATAAATAAGCTAAGGTAGCGGCTCTCTCGCCTTTTCCCCCGGCCTCTCATAACTAAATGCATTCAAGAGGTTTTGCTCAGGGATGGCAAAAGTGCAGCGCTTGCTATTTGTTTTGGATGAGTCGGCCCAGTGAGCTCCTCCGCAAACAGGAATGAGCGTACGTGCCAAAAGAAGTAAATTAGCTGTCTGTGGAAGCATGTATCTAGTGCTGGCTTGACAGCAGGACAAAAATGAGCATGTTTGACACAAAGATGCTCAAAACTGGATCTGGATTTCGGTTTTCCAAACCAAACATGGGCGGCAAGTCAGATGCCAAATGCGTAAATGAAATGCTTGGAGGAGGAGGAGGAGGAGAAGGAGGAGGATGATATCTCTGTCATGGTGCTGAAGTTCATCAGTATCTAATCCTTAGCACACAGAAAGTATGTAGAGGAACTCAGATCTGCACATGGTCTGTGTCACGGAAAGCACAATCCATGACAGATTAAGGGCAATTACTCCTCTCTGTATCGTCTCCTTCACTGGCTCTCGGACTCACCTGGCACGAGAATCAAATTATTCCCAGACTTCAGACTTGTCTATCCGTTCCTACTAACACGCAGACAGATGTGCACAAACAAAAGCAGCAGGGTGAGTGCTCTGAGCCAGGTGTGGAGCCACTGGCAGATGTCCACAGAGGCGAACTGTTAAGTGCAGACCAGCTGTGTGTAAACCTCAGTTCACAGACTTGGAAGTGATGAAGACCTCAGATCCAGTCTGGTTTGTTGGTTGGTGCGGTTCCGATCTGAACAGCCATGATGGTTCCGATTTTTTTGGCTGTCTATACGTTGCTATACAAAGCTAGCTTAGACTGTAACTTTAAAGTCACAAAACAAACACAACTTTAAAAGCCACTTCTTCGGACGAGCTCTTGGTGTATTAGTCTAGATGTATAAGATGGTCACGTCCTGTAGTAGGACAGTAAATTCTTTGACTGCAGGTGATGAATGTAAGAACGGCGCAGATTTCTTCTTTTACGGAAATGGGAAATCGATGGCATCAGACCAGGTGCTTGGGCTTGAAGCTAAATCCGGGAGCCATTTGAAGTAATTGGTTAGAAGCGAGTTGCTCTGTCTTTCAGATCATATGATCCATCGCATACACAGCACTTTCCAAAGGGGATTATTATTTATCCTCACACATGCTCAATAATGTGTTTTCATCACACCGTTTTCTGCTCTGCTCGTTTTCTGAGCATGATAAAGTTATTCTGCGACCAGCAGTGAAATTAGGCAGGAAGTCTACTGGCATGTTTATGTAAAAAACTTCTCTTCTATTTTCTTCTCTTCTCCTCTCTTTTCTTCTTTTCTCCTCTCCTCTCTTTTCTTCTCCTCTTTTCTTCTTCTCTCCTCTTTTCTCCTCCTCTCCTCTCCTCTCTTTTCTTCTCCTCTCTTCTCCTCTTTTCTTCTTCTCTCCTCTTTTCTCCTCCTCTCCTCTCTTCTCTTTTCTTCTCCTATCTTCTCTTCCCCTCTTTTCTTCTCCTCTCCTCTCTTCTCCTCTTTTCTTATCCTCTCCTCTTTTCTCCTCCTCTCTTCTCCTTTCTTCTCCTCTCCACTCTTCTCATCTCCTCTCTTTTCTCTTCTCTTCTCCTCTCTCCTCCTCTCTTTTCTTCTCTTCTACTCTCTTCTCTTTTCTTCTCTTCTCTTCTCATCTCTTTGCTACCATCAATGAATGAGTCCACTTTTTAATGGTACTGATGTAAAATAACCTGCTGTGGAGATGGTAAGGCATACAGCTTTTTGCACCAAAGGAAACTTCCATGCGCCTGACAGGTCTGTGCGGAGTAAGCTGAGCTGGAGGGCTGGAAACATCAGTCACATGCTGTAAGATTACTTAAGGGTGCTGACAGGACTGTTTATAGAGATACAACCATTAAGAGGTTTTTCTTTATCAGCCTTTTCTTTAGCGAATCAGTTCTCTTCTCTTCTCTTCTCCGATCTTCTCTTCTTTCTGGAGCGTTTTCCCTGTTTGATGACAGGGGCAGAGGAAGGCGCAGAATGGAGCTCAGCAGGCGTTTCATTTTCGAAAGCAGTCAAGCGCCTATTAATAAACAGTGTTTATGGGCCACGCAGTAGCCCACCCCAGGGAGTCCCGCCACACACTGCCACAATAGGCTGAAGTGCCTGTAGGGGAGCGTTGGCACAGCAACCGACTCCCAATCTCTAACTCTGAGCAGCCAAGCAACACTGAATTTCCACGCCTGATGGCTGCGGTGGAATCCTGTAGAATAACTACACCATCATCAGAACGTTTCAGTAAAGCAAACAATTATAAGCATTTTCCATGTTTTCACTGGTACCCTAAGGGTAGCATAAATCCGGCTGGTCAGATCAAGTGTGAAGCCCGAATAACTGTACAATCTGTAAATAATTCGTAGTGGTATTTAAACAGAGAGCGATGGAAACAGGATCATCAGATAAACAATGCCAGAAATAGTGCACCTTCATATTCTTAGGCTTTTTTTTCCCCTCTCTGCTACTTTCTCTCATTCGCAGATATCCAGTATCCACTTAATCCATAACTGTATAAAAGTTCTTTTCTTATGTAACCTAAGCCTGGTATATAGTGTCTGCTTTTAGGCATATTATGGTTATAGCGATATTACCCAGTGCACGTCTCGTCAGACTCCTTCTGCTTCCTCTCTGCACCAGTGCTGTGTGGTCCGCTTGGGACTATGACATGTGTTTAATCATACATGTTTATAGTCTGAACATAATCCTATTTAGGTCCCTAAACGTAATTCGTTGTATATCAGAGTAAAGCCGTCATATTAGGTAGCATTCAGGGACTTATTTACAAAGCCCTTAGAATCCAGTGTAATTTAAGAGGTCAGTTGGGAGGAAATCTATCCAGTCCACTGTTTTAAATTGAGAAACACTCTCAAAGACTAATTCAAGGGCTTTTGGCCCTTTCCTGGTCACCTGCACAAGAGAGTTTACTAACTGGGTCAGACAGCCATCAAAGTATCATGTAAAATTTCTACTACTGCTTGGAAATGGACTTTGGCATCACTGCCAATAATGACAGAAAACTAGCATTTATGTGTCCGTGCACTCATGCACAATGGAGTGGCATGCTTTTTTGAGGACTTTGATGCAACATGGAAGATATAAAAGGAACACAATAAAACGATACACACTAACTACAGCGAATAACAGACCATGGTGTAAAAG
The DNA here is from genome assembly GCA_024363135.1 of Leptodoras oyakawai. NCBI lineage: Eukaryota > Metazoa > Chordata > Actinopteri > Siluriformes > Doradidae > Leptodoras > Leptodoras oyakawai. Next base: position 10,872,468 of record JANCOA010000049.1, read on the forward strand.
AATGAAAATACTCAGCAGCCCCTATGGTTTTTGAATATAAACTAATGAAATAAAAATGCACTACCATTTCTAAAGTTGGACATTGAAATGAATGTATCAAGCAACAAGACATATGCAAAAAAATTGCTCAAGCAAAACCTACACAAAGAAACAGTTATAACAGTAAATAAACCCACTGACCTCCAAACCTGGTTTTAAAACCAGGTTTTAACACATATAGCGAGAGGAATGGACAATGATTTGCCCAGCAATTTGGCAGTTAGTTTGGCAGAGTTAGAACAGAGATGTCAAAAGTAATGAGCTCTGGGTAGGACACGGGCAGTTAAATATAACAGCTGAAAGGCAGAATGCAAATTGCCGGCATATACGTTAAGCAAGGAATAAGATATGACAGAATGTGCTCTGAAAGGAAAATAATCAACGATGATTGATGACGCTAGCCATCCAGAGCAGAGTTAACGTTCCCGGTCGAAGTGGATTAGTGTGCAATAACGGCATGTTGCGGAGTGTTTTATTCCTCATACAAGTGTTGCCAACAGTTATCATTTTTCACTTAATGTATTATTGAATGATCTTTAATGCTGTGTAATTCCCACAAGTCAAGCTAGTTAGTTACATTTACATTAACACGGCTACAAACGGCTGTTCCTTTACTAGTCTCTCTATTTGTATCTCTATCTTGAACTTAATAAGACTAAAAAAAAAAAAATAAATTGTAAAAAATGAACCACAAAGTCCCCTGACCTGAATATTCCCATGGAAAGATTGTTTGCTGTAAAGTGCTGACTTATTCCATGAACGTGAAACAACTATATTATATGTATTTCTTTCTTAAATATCAAAATATTTGTAATATCTTTATAAAGATCCTTGGATTATATGCAGTGTCTGCCATACATGTCCCTGTAAATGAACTATTACTATAGAAAGTATCCATAGAAACTCATAGAAGTGCAGTTATCATTTACCAGAAGTGCAAATGAGCAGTTTTAGTGTAAAAACAAGGACTGTTCGTATACAGTACAGGCCAAAGTTTGGACACACCTTCTCATTCAAGGCGTTTTCTTTATTTTCATGACTATTTACATTGTAGATTCTCACTGAAG
>JANCOA010000049.1:10879972-10891798 GCA_024363135.1 Leptodoras oyakawai
TGTGAATGCGAGTGTGTATGTGTGTGTGTATGAGCCCTACGATGGATTAGCGCCCTGTCTAGGGTTGGTTCCTGCCCCTGCACTCAGAGTTGGCAGCTGGGCACCGGTCCCCCGTGACCCCGTAACTGGGAATAAGCGGTACAGATAATGACTGACTGACTGAATTTTATTTTTCTCTGGCCATTTTATATGTTCTGGCCATTTTATATGTTCTCAGTTAACAAGTCAGGTTTCTTGGGGATTTTATTCTACATCAAGGAAATCGCTACAATTCTTAGCCCCAGCCCAGAAAATCATTCTTCCAAACCAGTCCAAACAAGATTTACAGGGCTGAAAAGTTTCCTACATTTTGATGCAGACTATTGGTCGCCTTTTCTGACATGACACTCACCTCAGCTATAGTTCTGAACACAACCTTGACATAATCACCATTATCTAACCATCACACACTCCAGCTGTGGAATAACAGGCCAGTAAAACATAAGCAGATTATGAGTGGGAATTTCCTGCCTGAACAGAACAGAGCACCTTTGAAGCTTTGAGAAGTTTCTTGACAGAATACAATGAGCATTTGATATGATATGAGGAATAATAAGGCTGGCTCAACTATCCTTGAATACCTCACATAGTTTCACTATGGTGCATCAATGTAGACTGTGTAGTCAGCGTAAACAAAGCTTTTCCTCATATCTGTCTCCAACGTACTGTCTTCAAACCGTCCCACCATCAGACACCACAACAGCTCAGACCTGTTTGATAAACATGTGCTTTAGCTGGTCGAGTTTCAACGTACTGTAGAGTTCTTGGCATGGATGCAAAGGCCACACAGGAGGATGTGGTGTACTTTTGATGCCAGCATAAGCAGCTCTGAGCAGTTCGATGTCCCTACATGTCCAGCACATGTCCTGAACCAACAACTACTAAATCAGATCTGTAATTGGACAATCCTCCCCATCCATTAAACATTAGGCATGGTGAGCCTGTCATCACCTGACTCTTACTCCAAAGTACACAAAAGGTACAGACCAAGGAGAAAAAAAACATAAAGCTCAGACAGCAGTTTCCTGAGCAACCATCTGTAAACAACAGCCCAGATTCTGAAATACTGAATGTCGCTACCGAGGCCAAAAAGCAATATCGGATTTCATGCAAACTTTTTCTTTTGTATTAGACCTAACAGCTTTGCTATGTTGTAATAATACTTAAACTAAAGAGCATAAAAAATGTATATGAAACGACCCCGTGACCATTATTTATTTGTCGTGGTACGTCTGTCATGACATTCGAGCCGCACATTAGAACACTCACCAAGATAATTTTTCCCCATCTTTGTAATTCTGCTTGTCTTTGCCATTTGCTGAATCCAAAAATGAAACCCTAAATACATGAGTTTTTAACAACTTGATTACTGTAACCCCCTTATCAATAGCATACTGACTAAAAACCTCATTGTATACAAACCACAGTCAAAAAAGATCTCACTAATACTGTATGAGCTACACTGGCTTTCCTCTTGATGAGCACACAATACAATCTCCTGCTCCTGCCATTTAAACCCTTCCATGGGACTCTTCAGCACTCCTGTTTCCCTGCACACAGTATGTCCACTAAAGTCCTTTGGCCCAGGTCACAGAGCTGTCCCCCAGTTTACATTATCCACTATGGCAAAGAGGTGGTTACTTTTAGCACCTGAATCCGATCTCGATCTCTCAGGGATTGCTCTTCCATTACCTCTTTAAAAGCCGAGCTGAAACGCTTTCACCCTCTTTGAACAGTATGTTTAATCTGGAACCAGTCCAATGCACTGGTGAGGATACTAAGTGAGGATGTTGGAGTATATCAAATGTGTTGGAAAAAAAAAAATCATTCGCTGACAACACTTTCTCGTTGCTTTCATCTTTGCAATACAAAGCTGTTAACGGTAGCAATCTCTTGCAGCATCACTGAACAACCGAACAACCAGTGTATCATTCTTTGGTTGCTTTTTCCTGGAGGATTAACTGATTAACTGATCTGCCACATTTAAGCTCCATCATAGACACTACTGGGAGAATAATAAGGGATAATGAAGTCCTCTGAGCTGGCATTGCACATGTATTAGTCTGATGCTACTGCTTATAAAGAGATGTAATTTTTATATTCATCTAACCAGAGCAATTAATCCAATGAAAGAAACGACAGATTAAACCAGTGATTCCACACAATAAAAAAAAAGTACATTTTTAGTGCATGACTTTGTATCCTTGGTTTTTGCATATGTTGCAATACATACAACATTGTCAAGATTTAGGCAGACACATAAATCCTGCTTAGAAAAACAAGTCAACTAGACACCCACAGGTCAGTTCTTTTTTTAAAAAGTGGACAAAAGTTGAAGTTGGCCTGAATCCCTGTGAAGCTTTCAGTAGATGCTTAGTGCAGCACGGACGTCCGCCCTCAACCAGCCTCTAACCACTACGCCGAGGTGGGGGAAAAAGTCCAGCCACGTTTTTCCATTTTTCCTTCAGCAGGCCCAGCAGAGGCAGCCTGGCTCTTCTGACTTTCTGCTGGTGAAGGCATGTCACACAAACTACTTGCTCACACCCAGCCATGTCATCTAGTAATGCTAAATGGTAAGCCAAGCCTTTTGTGGTTTTTCCCCGGGGCTCTAACAGGGACAGTGCTGAGGGTTGCACAGGCAATGCTGCACACGAGAGCCATATTGGTGTTCCTGATCTATCACTGATATAATCTGACAAACAGAACAAATGACAAACATCACAATGTTCCTGGCCATCACGAAGTAAGAAAGACTAACTTAATGTTCGTCTTCTACAGTAGCAAAGGAAGCTCACATCCAGCCAGGACACAAATGGATTAGATACACTAGGTAGTCTCACTGATCTGCAAATCAGCAGCATGCACCAAACCCATTTAGCGTTGCTTCTGCACAGAGCTGCTGACAGATCAGGGACAGGCGCCTTTCACACTGTCTGGCTGAGGCTGAATTATGTGGTCGGTGCAGGCACAGGGGCCAAATGCAACCGCTGTTTTGCAGGTCCCAAATGACGTCACTGTAAATGGAACAGCCCATTCATAACCGAAAGCTCTAGCGGCTTTACACTAGCATTTTTGCTGGGTTGCGCTGAGTCCTTAATGGTTTTTGGGTACAGTTCTGGGCAGTGGGCATTTTACTTAACTTCCAACCCAGCAACATAATATTTCCAAAATCCCCTTTAAATATATTAAGGGTTAGGACAGGATGAAGGTAGGAGATTGCTTCAGATGTCTGCATTCTCTAATGTGGAACGAATTATAATTGTTACGCAGTGGAGCATATGTGGCATATACACTGATGAACCAGAAAAACTGGTACTGGAGTACCAGTACTGGAGCCTATGAAAAGTACATAGCAACACCACCTATGCACATCATTGGTTGTATCTGCCAGTGTGTATATAAAGCACCAGACTATCTATGGAAGCTTCTAGAGCTGTTTCCATTTTGTCATTTTCAACATGGTTTAGTAGTTGGAGATGTCTTGTGAGATGGGTCATAGCATTTCGGAGGTAGAAGCACATTTTGGATTTTCAAGTACAAGAATTCTGGCAAAACCTAGAATTTATGACAGCAGTGTGGCTTTAAAGACTCTGGGTGAACGTGACCAGCACTGGCTGGCAAGAATCGAGCAATAGGCGTGCAACACTGCCTCAAGTAACATCAGAATTCAATGCTGGGGCCTCAACAAACATCAGCGTGAGGACTGTGCAACGTTCCCTCCAAGATCCCATGGGGTGCCTACCAATTATTAACGGCCAGTTTTTCTGGTACTTCAGTGTATAATCATATCTGGACTCAGTAGGGAAGACTCTGGATAGCAGGATTATGTACATGTACAAAACGCAATCATACAGAGAAAAGGTACACAAAAAGAAATGTGTTTACACATTTGAATATTATTTAAATGCTATTATTTATGACGCTCCTAAAGGCCTGTTCAACAAAATCAAGTAAACTAGAAATATTTCACACTTGATGTAATAGCCCATGTAGGATTTCTAAGAAGTAAATAAGAGTATATGGCAGGTTTTCAAAAAAAACCCCACAATGCTTAAACTAGATATCAAATATTTCCTGGCACACTGATTGTTGAAAGATTGATTTACTGCTTGTACAAAAAAAAAAATAGTCGCTGTTATGGCAGCGGTGGATATACTTCCAAGACGCTGGCAGTCAAAATCATTAGTTTCCCTCAAAAATCTTCCCACCCTAATAAGGAAGCATTTCATTTCACTCAGTTTTGCAACCCACTTTTCAAACTACAGTATATTTGGGAACAGGTTATTTGTATTTTTCGTTTTAGATTTCAAAGATTTAATACAAAATTTCTGAATGGTTAATTTCCCAGACTACCTCCACACCCAACCCAATTTGTTTAACCAGGTGGCTGCCTGTCCAGATCGGCATGTCTCTTCTCCTGCTCTCCTCTGTGGGAATCCTCATGGACTGCGATCCTAGTTTCACACATCTCAGGGCTGCTCTTTGTTGTGAGTCATATGAAGCACCACTGTTTGTATTGATTTTAATCATTCATCATTCACGATTTAAAAGGAATCATTCTGAATGTTTTATGACTTGCAGTGAAAATGGAGTGCTGTAAAGACACAACGCTGCTTAAAATGATTACATTATTCATTGTCTACTGCCCTCTCCTATGCCTCTAGATTTCACAGAGAAGCACTATACCTATAAAGATAAATGGGTTGGACTAACCCACTGAGCTGTTAAGTGTCTTGGTGACAGCCAGTGAAGTTATTGCTGTTATCAAATTCTCCATTTACTGTAGTTAAGATCTCATTTCCAGTAGAACTGCCTCAGCTGTGAATGTGTGCGACTGTCTATGGCACTGTTAAAACACTCTGAAAGAGTCATTTGGGGGCGAAGGAAGAAACCGGGAGGGCGCAAGATCGATGAGAGAGAGGGTTTCACTTGACAATGTGGTGGAAAAACTGACAGTACCTGCACAGCTTTTGCTTCCACCAGAGCATCTTTTTCCTACTTTTATCTTTTGCACTGCTTCACCACCGAACTCTACTTTCATTCTTCCCACATGACGAGAAAGACGGTGCTGGAATGACCCATTTTGCCTCTTGTGGGTAAAGCGTGCACCTGTAGGTTAGGGTCACTGAGATGATGCTCACCAGAGCAGGAGTGCAGTCTGGTGGATGTCTCAAAGCACCTGACCCTCTCTCCCCTGAGAAAGGCTCTCTGACAGAGTGTCAACCTGCCGCTCCTTTGCCTTTGTTGTTCTTTTTCCATCTCGAAGTCTGGCCAGGCGTTCTTCAGCGTAATAACATGCGGCTCCTTAAGTGAATTCAGAACTGGAACTTTTTGAAAACGTGACCAAGTCACGCCGTAATGTTGCTTTCCAAACTCACAGTCTCGCGGTGATTCCAGTGTGCCATTTCCCAGCGATGAACCTTTTGCACTAGTCTTGTTAGAACATCGCATTATGCCTGACAGAGAAGAACAGCTTATCCTAGGATGATAAAGGAGGGTCAAATGTGAGACTGGATTATGACTGAAATTGGGATCACGGTGGGATCAAAGCAAGCTTTCTGTTGAGATCTAATGGTACGTGACTGTGATGTTTTGTTCTGGGAGAAGATCTGCTCGAAAGGGAACACCGATTAACTTGCCGGACATCAGCCTGGTTTAAGATCAATGTTCACAGATGGCTCAGAGGAGCCGGGATTTTTACCACTAGTTTATAACCAGAGATTTATCTCAGTCCTACTTACCATCTATATTTCAGTGCTCGCTAAAATTGGAGAAAAAAAAAATCTTGGTCTTGGGCAAGGAAGTGGCTTTTTTTTGCTGAGGTGTCTGCGGTGTGTCTACATTATTGGGCCTGGAGGTCCTGACATGGTCCTCTGAGGAGCCATTTCAGCCACGTCTGTCAGAAGCTTGGCTCCCACAGCCTACTGGGTTCGAGTTCCTTTCTGTTTTCACATGACAAACTCAGCCAACACCTCAGGCTTTTCTCTAAACCTACAAAAGCCCCAGAGTATCTCCAGCCAGATACAAATGTTAAAATAATGTTATGATGCCGGTCAGCGTTTGGGGAGGAAAAGGACACATTTTACTAATAGATTTTTTTCTATTCTTTCAACAGATAGGCTTAAAATATTGCTATCTTCCATCACCATTGTTTTAATACTGAGCGCTTAATTCAAACAGCATGTGACTAAGGGTGTTGTCTGCTTAAATTTAGGAAAGACATACAAGATGAAGGTATGAGGACATTATACAGGCTTTAAGGTTTATGTATTGGGCACATATTGTTATAAAAACTGCAAGTAAAAAAAAAAAAAAAGTAGCAAAAATGTTGCCATGTTGGAAAAAAATCACAATATTTACAAGAGTTCAGCAAAGAAATGACAACATTTAGAAAGCTCATGCGATCTACATTTCAGTGTACTAATGTTACCCATGTTTACCCATGTATGAACAACTTAAATCTACAGAGCACACAATTTCTTTAATGTGGAAAAAGGTTGTTTAATTAGTCAGGGAACAATCGGTAGTATTTTATAGTATATACATATAGTAGCATTTTCATGTCTATCATATTATAGCCCCTGAGCTGCATAGCCCCTGAGCTGTGATTTGTTCTGACAGTCCTGTACAATGGAAAAAGGGAAATTTGGATATTATCAGCTTTAGGGATAGCCCTACAGTGACAGGCAGCCAATAATTTAAGAGAAAGAGTTACAGTGTCTGTTTCTGTATACATTTCATTGCTCGTTCTTTCAGCTAGCTTACTATCCAGCTCAGAGAGAACTAAATACACATATTATCTAATAAAGTACACAGACAGAACATATTAGGTAATAAAAATACACATCAGAAGCAACCAGACAAAATATTTTTTGTTCTCTAAACTGTAGTTTATCTAGCTTAGCGGAATAAAAGTTAGTGGGCTGGCTCTGTTGGCCGAGGAGATGTGCAGGGACATCTCAAATGCAAACAGCAGCACGGCAACATCGTCTACAGGCTGCAGGATTTGCGCTTTCACCTGTATTTTATTCCTTTAATGCTTTTAAAATACCGCTAAACCATACACAATGCTGGCGTCACTACTAGTTGAATATGTTCTGGCTTGGCTGTGTTTGGCTATTAAACTGAGCCTCGATCAGCGCTACAAGTTTTATAAATGTGATAAACAGTGACTTAAGAGATTATTAGAGTAATTTCATCAGCGCGGTTTCACATATAACTCACATATAACAGACTCGACCTACGCCTTTAATAGAAGAGACAGGAAGTTTCGAAAGGAAGTTAGCTAGTACTTTGAATAAATCATATAACCACCAGACACGAATCTGTTATGAATGGTTATGGGAACACAGTGCTGTCATTCAGTTGTTTCCATCTGTATATGTAACCAATCATATTTCACTTCCATTGATTCCGCAGTGAACTGCATTGGATCCAGATGTCTTTACAGAGCACATGATGGGCAGACAGGAGACCAAAATCCACGTTTCATTTCAGTGTACACTATTTTTGAGCTCGACTGCAAAGATTTGCAAAGACTGTGTGTGTGTGTGTGTGTGTGTGTGTGTGTGTGTGTGTATCTAGGTGAAATTGTTGATATTGATCATTTCTGAAACAGCCTTTGTGGAACCCACAAAACGACACCTATTAAAGTGGAACTACGCCTCATGGAGCTCGACTACTCTAAAGACATTTGGATCCCATCCAACTTGCCTGACTCTGAAAATCCATTGCTATAACTGTTCTAAACCAGGTCTGTGTCTATGTGTAGGCTATAGGTGCATTAGTTTGTGAGTGTGCATGTGTCCATGAAATGCACAGGCAAAAAGGGTGAAGGGTCTTACTTGAGCACATGTTGATCTCCGGCCCACGGGTGCCATAGTAGCCAGAAGGGCAGACGTGGAGACACTCGCCGTACTGCCTCATCCTCTCCCTCCTTAAGAAAAGGAAGAGCTTGGGCTGGCATGTCATACACCCATTATCCTTCGAACACACTGAGCAGCCTTTGCAGATTGGGTGAACATAGCTAGCTGGAACACAAGACAAAACATACACTGGTTTTACTGAGCAGTACTGACATGCTGATGATCGTGACATTAACATCTATTACAGTATTTCTTTTGTAAAATGGCAACAAAAAATGCAAAAGATGTTCAACTACTATCATAACTGATCTGTGTGGTATTGTACTCCATTAAAAATTCACCGGAACAAGAAAAGCATATAAAATTGTGCTGTCCGCGTCGTATTTACAGTAAAGGCCCGCTGAATGAGAACCCTACTCTGATACTGAGCTTTATGTCTGAAAGGAGTGCAGCGCAAGCCAAAACAACAGTGTCTATAAGCCAGATTTTCAAAGGCAAAGGAGCCAGTAATAACTAAACTGTTCCTCCTACTGTAACGTCTTAGTGTCCAGCTTACAGGAAAATGTCCTCGGGTGAACACAATAGCTGCAAACAAGAGACAGCACTCTTGACTGGAGCCAAGTTTTAAATATCACGCACCGAGATAGAGTAACAGGCCTAACTGTATGACCTACCACAACGCTGTAGAAACTATCATGCTGTGGGAGAGGGAGTAGAATGAGGTCCTGTGCTGGCCAGTGGTGGAAAGTAACTAAGTACATACACTCAAGTACGAAGTACTTGTACTTTGCTTGAGTATTTCCATTTTATGCTACTTTATACTTCCACTCTGCTACATTTCAGAAAGAAATATTCTACTGCTCACGTTTCAGATGTCTATGCGTTGTTAACAGCTCCACCAAATAGTGATTTTTCCCTCTAAACATCTCACGTGGTTTCATTTAAAAAATGTCCAAATGATCCAATGTCTCAGCAAAAATCAAAGATTAGAGAAAAAGTCTAAATCCTGAGAACAGACTTGTGTATAAGAAGTTTGGGGTTTTTTCTTTCCTCTCCCATTAATCATCCCATGACCCCTCAGCTGTATCTGGTGTCCCTGTAAATAAAACTGTATATAAGGTAGTCCAGACTAGCTCTACCTCCAGCAGCTACGACAGTAAAATGCTGCTTACACACTGATGGTATGGTATTTCCTTCGGCTGCTCCCATTCCTTGGGATCACCACAGCGGATCAAGTCCGCATCTTGGTCTGGCATAGTTTTTACGCCAGATGCCCTTCCTGATGAAACCCTTCCCCTTAACATTGCTGACTAAAGGGTCTGAAAACTTCTTACAACACTACCTTGTATTGTTGTGAGTAGTGAGTAGTGTTAATAACTATATGATGACTGATGCACAATTAAATGTGCAGTGTAACTCAGTGGTTAAGATGTTGGCCTACTAACCAGAAGGTTGCGAGATCAAATCCCACCACAGCCAAGCTGCCAGAGCCAGACCCAGACCCTTGAGCAAGGCCCTTAACCATCAACTGTTCAGCTGTGTAAATGAGATAGATGTACAGGCACCTGCCAAATTCCTTAAATGTTTATTTACCAGGAGAAGTCTTTTTTCCCCTCAAGAAGTCTCATTTCCCTCCGAAATGAGAAAATCAGGGCTAATCCCACAGGAGCCCATTCCACCATTTATCTTATCTTTAAAGTCTTTCTCTTGTACCTTATTCACATGCTGTTGATTATTATATACGTATAGGCCATCCTTCTTTACTTTGACAATGATGGATGACAAGCCTACTAAACAAAAGTCATTTGGGGATTAAAATCTGATATGCCATTTATTTCAATTCGGGTCAATTTACGTCTTTATAGACTCTTAATAAAGTCTATATTGATCTTAGGTTGAGTGTTTGTGCCTACGCGATGGAGACCATCTGCATCTTTCTGGCATCCCAACCCAATGTCTATTGCTTTGGCTTTAAAAAAAGATTCATGGGAACAGAAATTGAACAGGACGTAATGTAAAACAGCCCATACGGGCTCTCTCCAGGCATGCAATGTATATACTGCATTTGATATACTGTTGACCGGTGTAAATAGTGCATCACGTTCTGTCATTACACATTTACTTAGCATAAAACCAACGTTTCAGCGTCAGCCTCCTGGAAAGCCAAACCTAAATAAATATCAAAGCTAGAATTCCGTCTTGAACATGCCTGATATTGACATCAAAGTCATTTCACAGGAGGCCATCTTCAGGTTATTCCAATGATAACCATATTCGATATCAGATTTCTGTTTAGCTGAGTTTTATATTCCAGGCTTACACTACGTGATGAGAAGGATAAGTAGGCACATTTTTATGTGACCGCACTGCACATTCACACAGACATATGGTACACAGTTTTGACGTGTTTACAGTAACCTGACATTTGTGCACTCGCCTCCCCCCCTCCCCCACCAGCCTACAACCTGATTGCTATTGTAGCATGGAGAACTGAGGAAATTTTTGGGCTGGAAGTATAAAAAGCAGACGGAGACCAGTGGAGCGTTCAATCAGTTAGGTAGTCGGTGGGTGGTATTGCAAACTGTTGCTTTCTTTCCTCATCTTTTGCCCATTTTACCTTCATCCAACCAGCAGCTCGGTCATCCATTTCAACAACACCTATTAGTAGTTAAGAAATAATTCATAGCTGTTTCAGCAACGCTCGCGTTAACGACACTTCCTCTAAACTCTTGTTTTGCATGGTTAGCATGACTTTTCGACCTGTGTGTTCGCTGGCCTTATGTTTTGTGAGGATTTGTTTTGCTTGCTGCATTGTGTAACATCCTACTCGGGACGTTCAACAGAGCCTGTGTGCTCTCCACACACTGAGTCTTTGCGAATGGAAAACTCCAAAGCAAGGCTGAAAACTTTCAGCTGATGGCTGAAGAGATTAGCTTTCACTATGATGAGATTTTGGAGCAAGGACCTGTCTTTGCTCTGGTTCAAACCACAGGTATGTCAAATAGGAGACTGAGATTCATTGCATTTCAGGGGTGTCCAACTGCTGTCCTCGAGGACCCGGGGCTTCCACGTTTTATGGAAATTTATTTTCACCACCGCTTGATTTATACCCGAGGCTTTAACAACTATGGTCGGAGTCTCTTATCCCACCTAATATTTTCAGCAGTTGCTTAAGGGGCTCACATTTAAGCTCTAAACCAGAAATTAAGCAGGAACGTAGCTTCAAATATCACTTCCAGCGGAAGACAACAGCGGCACACACCTAATTCTTACTCAACACTCATCTCAGATTCATTTTGAACTTGAGATAAATGCGTAGTTTAACGTGACTGGCTTTTAGCGGCCGAAGCCTCTACTCATAAAGACATCAGCCTTCACCATTCGCATGCTACGCTGCATCCAAGATCTGAGCGCAACAATCTGCCCTTGATATATAAACAGCTTCTCTGCCAAGTCACAGCCGAACGCTAGCCATCAAAGTGCACCGGGTTCTAGAAATTCCAGGCTCTCTGTAAAAGCTCATTCGGCTGTAAGGAGACGCTATAGTGCAAAGCACGAGCGTGTTTAGATTTGACATCTTTACATTTCTAAAAATTAGATTATACTCCAAGAATAATGGAAGTCTATTTTTGATCTCTCACGCTCCCTGATCGAATGAAGGAAGGAATAAAATACAAACGGGCATCCGGTTATAGGAAGGTACTCAAAGGCAAGGTGCTGTGATATTTTATCACCATTACCACCTTCAAGCTGATTATATGAGAGTTCTTTTATTATATTTATTCTTGTAATACCGCAGCAATTAGCCAAGAAAATATATATATATACACACACACAGTACATACATACATGGGTTAGACAATGAAACTGAAACACCTGTCATTTTAGACCACAATAATTTATTAGTATGGTGTAGGGCCTC
>JANCOA010000049.1:10897498-10911461 GCA_024363135.1 Leptodoras oyakawai
TGAATTATATTATGAATGAACTAGTTTTGATGCCTTCAGTGAGAATCTACAATGTAAATAGTCATGAAAATAAAGAAGGTGTGTCCAAAACTTTGGCCTGTACTAAAAGATGCCAAAGGCACACACCCATTACTTTGTTTAATCATTCATTTCATTGGCCAGTGGCTGCTCTGCTGAAAAAAAAATGGATAAACCAATCAAGACGCAATTTCCTGTTTCTGTTCCAAAGCTACTAGGCAGCTAGTTACACTCTGAATGTTAAGGATATAAAGATGATGGCAGGAGGAAATATTGCAGGAGGAGAAAAAAGGAGGGCAGACAGCATTGGTATATAAGGTATGATGTAATTTCTCCCCATGTGGCATTGTAATAAAGGTACTTTAATTCCTATGCCTATTACCATTCTTAATACAGCTTGATTGGTTGATGGTAGAGTAGGTCTTAAACAATTAACTGAGAAATTCTGAATAGCACTACCACTTTGGCCACAACGAGCAAGCAGGCCACACATATTATTTTACTTCTACACATCATGCAGTGAGTTTATTTAGCCTATTTCCTTATCCGTGCCACTGAGATGGACAGACACAAACCACACACCAGTATGAATGCTTCTCAGAGCCCTTAAGCTTTTCATGTCACCTTTGCCGTCGCAGGGAATGCGAAATACCGCTGCCCAGTTGTATATCATTAACTGTTTAATGAGACCCCCTCTCTACCTCACACCATAGCATTACTCAACCCCTTGCACACAGCCCAGATCAGAAAAGGGTCCACAGGGTCAAAAGTGTGGAACACCACAGGGGTGCCCAGAGCGAGTCACGCACACATTCTCACATATGGTGCTGGCAACATTGAGAACACTTCAAAAGCCTGATGCCAAAGATTCAAGGGGACTCAAACATCAAGCATCATTACTGAAGACTGATGGCACCTTACTTCAGCTCCACAGAGAGCACAGAGGAAATGCCGAGGTGATGGGAAACAAAAGCCTTCAATTACAACTTGTGAGGATATTATCAATTTGAGATTATGTCAATCAAGCAGTCTTGTGAATTTCTTCAGTAATATACAAAAGTCCTCGTATCAAGTCAACCCATCCTGCTCTAAAATAATAATAATAATAATAATAATAATAATAATTTAAGAAAGCACAATAATAATAATAATAATGGTAAAATACAGTAGGCTAAAATATGATCAAGGAATTTGATACTGATCTCTAAGAGCTTAAACATTTAATTCAGTAGTGTCAGTGGGATTTCGAAGAGGTGCAATGGGATCCGGGTTTTGTGGAAGAAGGAAAGGGGCGTGTTAAGCATTCTCTTTTAAAACATTACAAATCATTAATCCTATTCTGATGTACTCACTGGCATTAAAAGGTAAAAAGCAGAGCTGTGATTGTACTGTCTGTGCTGAAATACAGTAGAATGGTTAACGTGTTGGCTTTGTAATGCATGTTGTATTGCAGCTCTTATCACTGTAGCTGTATTTGGGCTTAAGGAAAGAAGTCATGCATCCTGATGAGGCAGAACATGCATTCATTCATCTTCAGTAACCACTTTATCCTGGTCAGGGATGCAGAGGATCCTCAGCCTCTCCCATGGAGATTTTGTGTGTATTGTGTATATGGAGTTATATATGGATGTGATACCAAGTCTCTCACACAGGCATATATTTACACCTAGGGGCAATTTAGTGTAGACAATCCACCTCCTGGCATGTTTTTGGAAGGTGGGAGGAGACCTTCAAACCTGGAGGAAGCCCACACGGGCATACGAAACACTGCACTACCATGCAGCCCTGCAGTACACAGTACAGTACCTCCAAACCGTATCTAATCACTCACTATAGGATGTTTACAGAACTGTCTGCAGAAACAGGCGTGGATTTTCCACAGAGCTAAAGATAAAGCTAATGACGGTGAACACTGATAAAGAATGTCGCTCAACTTTCAGAAAAAAAAAAAGACCGATAAAAAAATATCAAGCACTAACAGATGTCAGATATTTTCCTCTAAGAACGTAAGTGGGTGAGTGTAGATGTGATCCCATTCATGAGCATCATAGTTCATTGCATTTCTGACTGCTTGCTCAAGTCTCATTGTCCTCAAACTGCATTTATCCCAGACAACCACACAGCAGTCTTGCTGAGAGCCTGCAAAAATGTGCTTGTGGAGTGGTTGCTCAAGGAAGCAAAGCTGTTATGCATAAGAATAGACAACGGCGCAAACATTGTGGCTGCTGTAAGGAGCTTAGGTTGGCTGTGACTAAATTGCTTTGGCCATAACCTGCGTCCAGCGGTTACCAGAAGCGTTGCCAGTGAGAGTCAGCACCTAGCCTGAGTTTCGGGTCTTTGCAAAAGCCTCATCAGCACTTTCTCCCAAAGTTGGCTACAGAAGCGAAAGCCGTTCAGAGTGCAGGAGGAGATCCATAGACTGCAGCACAGATTCGTTTTACTCATTTTTATGATGTAAAGACGAGTTTAAGACAGCCTCTACCACATCAACAAGGGACAAGTGTGGAGAGGGGATGAGGCAAGCAGAGGACACTGTGGGTAATTCTGATGATACTGTGATTTAGTGGGGTTATAATCATGCGTACTTCCCAATAGCACAGAAGTACTTGTGGGATTTGAGCCCCCACTGATCCCCCAACCGAGCACAGCTGGAAACGTGGTCACAGTTTTCTTTTTTTATTTTAGAGTTTCCTGCTTTCTCGTTCATGTGAGTTACTTTATTTACTGATTTCAAGGTAAATTAAACTTACAGGCAATGTTTCTCACTGAACCAAAGCTGCTAAGTCTTTCACTTAACTCTTTAAGAGTGACATTTATAATAATAATAATAATAATAATAATAATAATAATAATAATAATAATGATGATAAGACGAACAAGGAGAAGTTATGAAGTTATTGTGATTAAAAACCTATTCAGAGTTATGTTCCTGTGTGCCAAAGAATAGGGCACATCAAAAGATCTTATCCATGTCAGGACCCTCCATTGACATCATTATTAATACAGCTAATTATTGCTATGCCTATACCTAAACCTAACCTCAGTATCCAGAAGGAAATATTTTTTTTGACTGTTTGTACAGCTTTCTTGATGGGAACTGACCAAATGTCAAGGTTAAAACAGACACCTCGGAGATACTGTTAAAGCCCTAAAATGCTCTTTGATCATTAGTTTAAAAGCGATCTTAACAATGGCATGGACGTTCAGTCAGTATAGTGCTAAGTATAGTAACAAGGTTGCATATTTACAGATCACTGACAGTATCAATATGAACTCAGGTTTCCAAACGAAAGCCTTAGACACGCCACGCATCATGCAGTTACAAATGAACACCAATGCATACTGTTTTTTGTGCAAGTGGATTTCATATCTCCTTAGATATTAGAGAGATAAACGCTGTAGCTCTCTTCCTTCTTTCCCATTACATGGTACTATGCTGTGCTCCTGTGCTGTAAGCTGCCTACTTTTACACAGAACTTTTATTCAGCCGATAAATCCATTTCGACATGAACCGCCCTCATAGGCGCCATTTGCTGGGTCTTAGTGGCCGTTATGTGTGACCAGGCAGTGATATTACCAAAGCCATTGGGGTGTAAACATGTAAACTACACGCGACCTCTGCGTGTGCACACCACTTCCTTGCCACCCCTGCCTGTGACAGCTGTTTACGCTATAGACGACAGTCTGCTCCTGAGGCCTGGCTCTGCTCCAAATAAAATAACACTGAGCTGAAGAAAAGTCAGCCAACATGTAATACAAGTGGATAACTGTGAGAGGAAAAAACAGGAATCTGAAAAATGTTGGTGGATATTTTTCTCCGCCCCACACATTTTCTTTACCATGCTCTTTACCGCAGACTGGTCCCTGCTGTGCAACCCAGTTACTAAGAGAGAGAATGGAGGGATAAACAGAGTGTCCAAATCCTAAAATTTATAAATGGACCACAACTGAGGCTGTCTGCAACAAAACATTTAGAAACAGAAGAATGAAATTCCTAACTCAACTGTTACGCAAATAAAACATCCTAAATTACACAGGAGTGTTTCCGGCTCACAGCTCATGAGTCCTCTGTTCGGGTTTCTTTCTGTGTGGAGTTTCTCATACTGCTCTGGGTTTTCTGGTTTCCTCACATCTCCCAAAACCATGGGTACTTGGAGCCCTGTGATGGACTGATGTCCCTTTCAGTGTGTATTCCTGCCCCTTGCCCCGTTCCCAAGAAAGGTTTTGTGTCCACTATAACCATGACCAGGATAAAGAGGTTACTGAAGATGACTGAATGAAGGAAGGAAATTTCACACCAACATTGGTCAGTGGACCAACATCAGTCTTATCAACCACGTTAACACCAAGACGATCCATATAATGCAGGCACATCTGCCAGGGTTTCTACCAAGTGTGACACAGCCTCATGAAACGTTCTTGTGACAGCGATAGAAGTAATTGAGTGTTTTACATCCGTAACCATAACATCATCATAACCTGTCGCTCCTGCGAGACAGTTCCTTTTATTGACTGAATTAAAGCCCTCTCAAGGAGACATGGAAATCCTTTAGCTGCTGTGACAAGAAGTGCAGTGTTAACACTCAACTCCCAATCAGTGTGTGTATCTCCAGGTAGTGACTCTTAAAGACCTCATGCATATGTGAGCACCATGCTTAATCTTCAGACAGTATGTATGAGAGAGTGAGAGAGTGAATGAGAAGAGAGGGAGTAGAGAAAACAGAGAGACAATGAGCTCAGCACCACAACTCTCTAATGACTTCCATGCCTGGCTCTGATTGAAACCACACCAGTGCTTCTTAGTTCCACAGGCAGGGGCCAAGCCAGGCACTCCTCTAGTCTTCTGCATTCCCCTTTTCTCAACTTTAGATGCATCTATTTGGTCTAGCAGGACTAAACAGGACTGTTGCTCCTACAAGAGGTTATGAAAGGGCAAGGAGTCGACATGAGTCCCCAACTCCGTCCACATCCTCTGCACAACCGCAACCACATGCCATGAGTTCCTCTATTTCAACTGACCAGCCCACGTCCAGCCCATAGCAAAGAAAAGGCGTGTTGAGTAAGGGTTTGATGTGGAGAGCAAATGTAATTAGAGGCCCCATAACATATAGAGGAACAGAGGAGGCCTGTCCATCTGTTGGAATATTGGAAGGCTGGGGAGGAGCAATGAAAGGATCATACTTCCCCGGTGTTGTTGAAGTGATTCGTATAGCGGTTGTAAACATCAGTCAGAATTTGGAGACAGGTCCCACATGGCTAGTACTGTCTGGCCGTCAAAGCTTGGGTTTTGGTACAGCCTCACAGATCGATTAATCAGTGGTCACAATGGATGTGCATAATATCTGTGTCTCAAAAAAGCATGTTCACTTTAATGGAAGAGGACATGGTAAAAGGAATTTGCTTCTGGTAGGCGTCATGTTTCCAACCACCGCCTGATTTTGAACAGGAAATTTACCCCCCTTAATCTGCCAGTCTTGGAAGCATGGGTCAATGGAAAATGAGTGCGGAGCTTCTAGTTAAGTCAAGTCTTGAAGAGCTCATTATTATTAGTGTCTTTTTGTCAAGAAGCTTTTTTTCTGCTCCTTGACTAAGTCTCATCGCTTCCAAACACCATTTCCAGAAAAGTTGGGACACTTTGTAAAAAATGCTATAAAAACTGAAATATGTAATTTGTTAATTCACTTGAACCTTGATTTAACAGACAAAAAGACAGAGAAAAGATCCTCTGAGTGTTCAATGATGAATTTAATTCTATTTATTAAATATAAAAAAATAGAAATAGATGCCTGCAACACAGTCACAAAATAAGACATAAAATAAAAAAGTTTTACAAATAACACTGGAAGGGTCCACAGTTAGCAGTTTAACTGGTAACAGGTGAGGTCATCAAGACGGAGAATAAAAGGAGCATCCACCAAAGGCTTAGTGGTTCACCACTTTGTGCCACAATTCAATGTCAGTCAGTTCAAATGCAACGTTTATCAATGCAAGATTGCAAAGAATTTAGGTCTTTCACCTTCTACAGCATAATATCATGACAGGATTCAGGGAGTCTGGGGAAATCTCAGTGCATAAAGGCCAAAGGCAGAAACTGCTGCTAAATATGCGTGACCATCAAGACTTTAGGCAGTATCGTTTGAGAACCCGTCATGCTACCATGATGGACATGAGAACTTTGGAAGATCATCACTTAACAGTCCACCACTGCTTCAAGAAATGCAACCTGAAACTGTATTATGCAAAGTGGAAGCCATCTATTCATTTTGCACTGGTGAGTTCTCTGGGCTCGTAGTCATCTGAGATGAACCAAAAGACAGTGGAAGCGTGTTCCGTGATGAGTCTACGGTTGTTTTTGGAATAATGGACGTCGGATTTTATGTGCCAAAGATGAAAAAGACCGTCCAGACTGTTTCCAATGAAAAGTGCAAACACCAGCATCTGGGGCATGGCTGGCTCAGTGGTTAAGGTGTTTGGTTACTGAATAGAAGGTTGGGGGTTCAAGCCCCAGAGCCACTAAGCTGCCACTGTTGGGCCCTTGAGCAAGGCCCTTAACCCTCCACTGCTCAGTTGTATAAATAAGATAAGTATAAGTCACTCTGGATAAGGGTGTCTGCCAAATGCCATACATGTAAATGTAAATCTTTGATGGCATGGGGGTACATCAGTGCCCGCAGCATGGGTGATCTGTGTACATATGTAAAGTTATCGTTGATGCAGAGGCTTATATTGGTATTTTGGAGAAACTGTCAAGACAACGTCTTTTCCCAGGAACTCCATGTCTTTTTCAGCAGGACAATGCCAAACCTCATTCTGCACGATTTACAACAGTGTGGCTTGACTGGCTTGCCTGCAGTGCAGAGCTGTCTCCTATTGAAATTGTATGGTGCATCGTGAAGAGGAGAATCAGACGATGTTGAGCAGCATTCCACAGTGAAACATTCCACTGGCAAAATTGTAACAATTAATCTCAAATACATAAAAAGTAGAATTAAAAGAAAAGGTGATGTGACCCAAACAGAATAAGGTTCATCGTTGTAAAAAGACTGAAAATCTTTTTTTTGTCCTTTTGTCTGTTAAGTATAGGTTTAAGAGCATTAACAAATTACAGATTTCGGTTTTTATTGCATTTTAAGAAAGTGTCCCAACTTTTCGGGCAATGGGGTTTGTACAAATAACAAACTAGCTAGCTGGCTATGGTTAGAAGTTAACCGAACCCTCCAGGAACATGTCACACCAGGACGCACATAATCACCTGATTTTGCTCTGCCCCGGAAAAGAAATTTGCAAGGCAAAAATCCGGTGTGAACGTTGCTCAAGGGTTGGGTAGGACACAGCCTGCGCCAACACAGACACATGCACAGCCAAGAGGAGAGCGAGTCGAGTTCCTTAAACTTAACAGGGGCATTTTGAAAGAGCAGATAAATCTTTGAACTGTCCCAAACACTCATCTGACACCCCATTAGCCAGTCATGGTTGCAGGCCTTCCAGCCCGGGTGTTAAGGAGGGTGTTGAGGATGTGGCATCTAGCTTGCGGGATGTTGGATGATCATAAAGGGTCCAGCGCAAGCAGGGTTGCGGGGCTAAGAAGGATTGCAGATATGGAGAACTGGCACATAAAAGTGAGGTTAACCTCACCGGCATTCCTCTCAAACGCTAACATTATGGTCACATGGTTTTCTTTACTTCAGCATTTAGTTCAACTCCAAGGTAATAAACAAAAATGAAACACACTCAACAAATGAGGGAAAATCTAGTTATTTGTCTCATGCGGCAGCCCATGGCATGATGTAGCTGCCGCAACTGCAACTGGCCTCATTACTTAAAGTACTAAGAAAACACAATGAGCCTTTAGGATAGCAAAAGAAATGCAGTTCAGCCTTACGTATACGACATGTCGCCGAGTTTACCTTCCATGCCATTGTGTGACCCAAGCTGCTTTAAAAAAAATCTGTTTCAGGTTGTTTCATGTATGCTTTTTGAAAATAAGTCCCATATTCAGAAGTTTTATTGGTCAGTAAACTAAAAGGTATTCTACCCAACTAGCCATATTACCATATTTAGTAGCTTTATACGGAAACATTAAGGTATAATTGCTTTGGGAGGCTAGCTATTGAGGGACTAACAAAGGTGAAAGCTAGAAAATCTCACTCACTTATGGGACACTGGATCTTTTGTCTGCAGCTCCACAGTTTCCAATCACCATGAGGAAATATGGAGTGTATTAGAAGAATTATATAATAAGTCCTTTTTATTTTAGTTCATTTCCGAAAATTAACTTTTACAGTGCGGTAAAATGTGGCCCGAAAGAAAACCATCTGTTTGGCATTTAGCGTTGCCAGCACAAGGGATCCTCTAATGACAGTGATTGAGAGGGAAAGAGGGAATCTCCTTGTGTATGAGGGAACCAAAAAACAGTGAAATTCTAACACATGAATGTTTTACCCGCAAAGTGCTATGACATGACAAATGGGTGGTGTGAAATGGTGCTGCTAAATGCACCCTTTTATTTGCATGAACTGAAAACCCCTTCTTAAATGAAGCAACAGCTCACAAAACAGAGATATGGGCTGTTGGTGGAGGAAGCACGACACTCCAAATTCGAATCAGGAGCCTACGGGTCTGGATAAACGAATTAACGCGAGCTGATGTTGTCGAGGAAAAGGGCGTGTGGGTGTTTTCGTGGCAAATGAATACAAAGAGAACTCAAACCAGATTTGCCACAGCGGGTCACATGGGGGGAGTTATCGGTGTGACTGTGAGTTCATGCCATCGCCATTCCCTGTGAGAGAAAGCCAGAGGGGTGCCATAGCACCGCCGAACCGCGCGTTAGCCGTCCCTGAATGATACACATCCTCCTCTGCCCTGACACCGCTGCCAGACCCAATAACACGTTGATTAAGGCTTTCAAATTGTCATTAAACTAATAAATCAACTTAAGCAGGAATGACAGGGCTTCATTAGTGCGCAACTGCTCACGGATGTTCTGCATCAGAGTGGTGCTGAAACACAATAAACTGCAGGAGCTTGATCTGAGTTAAAAACAAATCAGACCACAAATCTCCTGCTGACAGAGAAAGTGAAGACAGCAGACTCCCTTTCTTCCAAGCTCTACGCACCCGGCATTACGCTCAACCTGAACTGAAATCTTTAAGACATATTCGACTTCCGTTTCCATCTACAGTTACGGACGTTTAAATAAAATCAGACTAAACAAAAAAACGTTCCTGTCGTTCCTGTGCTAGCCTTGAACTACAGATTTAATCCCTCTCAGGTGATGGAGCTCAAATGAAGCCATCTCTAACTGATCTCCTCAAATATGCTCCCCTTCACCTTCTCACTCCCTTCCTTCCTCCCTCTCTCAGCCTTGGATGCCCCTCTTCCTCAAGAAACTCTTTTTCCTGTGTGCTGCATGAAGCTACTCACATTCTCAAACCTCCACTCATTTTACACAAGCTTGGCAAAACAATCGCACCCTGTTGCAGGAGGACAAGCTCTAACACAGCACAACTACTACTTAACAAGCAAGAGAACTGCTGTCCAAGACCTGAGGGCCAGTGCAATAGAAAAGCCAACCCAGCTACTGGAAAGTGGGCTACTATTGGACCAAAGGAGACTGGGGACTCGTACACATAAACTCGTTGACTTGCTGAAGAACATCCATCTCCTGGATTAGGGAGGCACCGCGTGAAAAGCTCTTGTTAAAAGACGTGCCATCTGCAGCTTTTTCACTTTTCCACTTTCAGCTTTTCCACGGAGAGTGGCAAACGCGGGTTTAAGAAAAGCTCTTGGAGAGTTCTCTTTCGCTGTCAGGCACTTCATCAGTGAGTTCGACTGCACGAATGTACCTGGAGCCAACGTTAAACGCGTCCACCCGTTGACCTGGGACCTTGTTTGAGCTTTCCGCAGAAACGCAACTGTTTTTTTTCTTTAAGGATTATGTAAAAATGGCGCAAACATAAGGAATTCTTGAAAAGACAAAAAGGGAGTTAGGAATTTTATGTTTTTGTGTAAATCCGATCATCCGTGCCCTCAATCAACTTTTCAATGCCAGGCTCTGATTGTTCCCTCCACCACCTTCACATGCTTGTCTCAATTCCAGCAATCACAGAATCCGCGATGACGTTTCACTGTGGAACATTCATTCATTTTCTTGACCGCGTATTCCTTTTCAGGGTCACGGGAGAGCCGGCGCCAAGCTGGCAGCATAGGGCGCAAGGCAGGAACAACCCTAGACAGGGTGCCAATCCATCGTAGGACACACACACACATATACACTCACACACTAGGGCCACTTTAGAGACACCAATCAACCTAAGGTGCATGTCTTTGGACTGTGGGAAGAAACCAGAGTACCCGGAGTAAACCCACACGGACACTGGGAGGACATGCAGACTCCACACAGAAAGGACCCAGACCGCCCCACCGGGGATCGAACCCGGGGCCTTCTTGCCGTGAGGCGATGGTACTACCCACCGAGCCACCGTGTCGCCACTGTGGAACAGAGGCAATTAAAAATGTACACCATGCACGACTGAGATAAAGCTGATTGTGAAGTAAATGGAATCTCACCATACTGCAATGTCTGTTACTACACTCGTTCCCCATTTTTACATGAAACACGGCCCAGCAACTCCAATTTCTCCAAGGCTTCTACTTATATATACAGTATATCCACCTTTTTCGTGGATTACAGTGAACATGCATTTCTGGCTAAATGCATCTATAATCCCATTATATGCTTAATCAGAAATCCGAAGTAGCCAACAGAGAAGTCGACACCATGCTAACACACAGCAGTCTGAGAAATCTGCTCAAACACCTCAACGGAAATAAGTGCACGTTCTCCCTGACGACTTTCCGTCCCCCTGAAAAAGGTCACGCGGATGTACAATTTGATTTTTTCAAAAAAAACATGTTCTACTTCTACTCCCGTATTCTATTTAACACCCGGCTCCTGTTTAGGGACACGTGAAGCTCCTTAGAACAACACGTTTATGAACTTCAGTAAATTCTTTTTCGGGATTGAAAAAAAAAGAAAAAAAAAGCATTTGGAATAAATTAATTAGCAACAAAAGAGTTAACAGCATCCCTTTTACAGAGCTGCACGCCTCATTTCTCTCTTCCTCTGGACTTTGCTGGCACATGAGCCTTTTGGGGTTTTTTTATGTAGTCAGCAGGTGGCATCATTAGCCAGGGAATAAAATGAAAACTAATACCCTAGAGTCTAGCAATGATATCATAGCAGGGCTTGCTGCTCCCCCCATCTGCTCGCTGTAGCATGCAATGTAGGGGGTAAGGAGGTGTAAATTGGATGTTTCTTACTGTTGGTTTAGTTTTATTTGCACAGAATGAAAAGGATGTCTTGGGTCTGGGGCGCAGGGAAAACTGCAGCACTACTTTTAATCCTGATTCATTACGAGGATTTGCTTGAAACACGCCAATATACTCGGCAGTGGCGAGATGGGTTAATAAAGCCAGGGGTACGAGGCTAAGTACGCGTCAAGCGCTCCGTGCTCGCGTTGTACGGCACATGCTAATTAGCGTATGGCGGATTCTTTAGGGAGAGTAAGCGTAGCGCATGACTGGAGTCTCTGGAATGGTTCAAATACCGCTGTACAAGAGCAAGCCAGCAAATACTGAGTATAAAGCTGTCATAGGAACCCGCAGGGCAAGAAAAATATTTGACTGTTGCAGAGTCTATTGAACCATGATTTCTCTCCCATGGTACTCTTAATAATAATGATAAATAAAACAAGGAAGTAAATTTAAAGCTTGGCTGACCGCCACAGCATTTCATGTGTCACTCCTGGCCTCATGTGTTTCAAAACAACAGGGCTTACTCCCTCTTTTAAGCCTCCAAATGCACTTATGCATGGTTATAAGGGGCATAAGCCATGTATGGACAATCTGTCTCATCCAAACACACACACACACACACACACACACACACACACACACGATGAAGATCTTTTTGCACCAATCGCAATCAACCTCCACATCCAAAAAGCTCACGTTGAAAAATATCAAACAGTTCACCTCAGCTGACTTTGATCCCATTAAGAAAATGATATTACTGAGTATCTGAGATCATACAAGGCTCATTGAAAAACAGGAGAGCAGAAGACGTGTGTGTGCCAGTACCCCGCAGTGATGGCCTGATTATTTGCAGATGGGTGGCGGGGAAGATTTACAGCCATAATAAAGGTCCCCTCTAACATGCCATGCATATGATTACACCTAAGATTACGGATGTTATGCCCTCACCCCTTTTTTTTAACCTTAGATATTTAAATGGGTTGCAATAACACAATATGCAGCTCTAAAAAAAAAAAAAAAAGGTGACAAGGCTCATGCAGAACTCTGCAAATCCACTATAACTATAGCAGGCTGTTTGCTCACTCCAAATGGTGCGCTATACAGTAGATATAGTGGATTTACAGAGTTCTACATGAGCCTTGTCACTTATGAACTGGCATCGTAGTGAGTAAACTGAAACCGCACATCTAGGTTTCCATTTGAATGTAATTACCTGGCAAGGTTGAAACGACGTTTATCAATCAGATGCTGTGCTCCAACAAAGACAGGTCGTTTGTGTTCTGCTGTTATAACATATGACAAGACTTCAGACTTGCTATTTTGTAACCCTGTACTATGACTGCCAGATAAATGTAGCTACGCCTAGCAGTGATTAGTTATGCTAGAGTTTAGCTACCTCCACCCAATATTACAGCTCCTGGTACTGAATGTTAATAAATACGGTATACCTTACATCAAGCAAATTTAGCATCGATTATCTTGTTCTGAGTTGATACAGTATGTGTAAGATAGTGGCTAGATTCACATTTGGTTTTTTTTTTCTAGATGAATTCACCAGCATCTAGAGGAGATGTGGATGCAGCACAAATTCAGCTCATAACAGCGAGAGGTGCAATGCCCAGCATATATCCCAATGATATTTTCTATCGTTTAAGATTTACAGGGATGAAGGTAGAACAAACAAACGTGGCGGGAGATAAACCTCGGAGACGGACGTTAACGTGTTTGTATGTGTATTTTTACTTTTTTTTGGGGTGGTGGTCGTGGACGGGGCAGGGCGGTGGAAGAATGACTTCCGTGTCTATGACTGGCTCCCAGTTCAACATGTCTACAATGGGTAAATCTGTGTCCCACTTCATTAGCTGTACGAGTACCACAAACACAGGCATCATAGCTTAAGCAGGTTTTTCCTTGACATAGAGTCAAACAAGAACCGATTGCTAGATCTGAAACCACGGTGCGACGGACAAGCTGAAAGTGTTTCTTTTTCCAGAGAAATGCACATATCAACTTTGAAACAATCTGCATAAATGGTTTGATGGATCTATAACGGGATGAAGCAGGTTGGACCTTCTGTGTAACATTAAGCATTGTATGTTATGAGTAAGCTGGAAGCAGCAGTTCCTGGACACGGTGCTTAAAAGGTTAAAGGCAGATTAATGCCAGGACGTTTTATTAGGGATGAAATGGGATGCTCCGTGGCATGCACGTGACTTTACAACATCAAGCTGCACATACAGGTTAACACACACGCACACGCACAAACACTGTCCTGACTGGTCAAACCGTGTGTGTGTGTGTGTGTGTGTGTGTGTGTGTGTGTGTGTGTGTGTGTGTGTGTGTGTGTGTGAGCAAATCAAAGCTGATAGGGGTACTCACTTACTATACACACTTAACCGGATATAGTCGTAGTATTCATACAGGTTAACACACACACACACACACACACACACACACACACACTGTCCTGACTGGTCAAACTGTGTGTATGTGTGTGTGTGTGTGTGTGTGTGTGCAAGTCAAAGCTGATAGGAGTACTCACTTACTATACACACATAACCTGATATAGTCGTAGTATTCATACAGGTTAACACACACACACACACTGTCCTGACTGGTCAAACTGTGT
>JANCOA010000049.1:10974981-10995531 GCA_024363135.1 Leptodoras oyakawai
CAATGTAAATAGTCATGAAAATAAAGAAAACGCATTGAATGAGAATGTGTGTCCAAACCTTTGGCCTGTACTGTATAATCGATGAGGGAGTGAGTGAGAGTTCAAGAGTAAGATTTTAAGTTTAAAGTCCTAGTTTCCATATCAAGTAATATTTGGATGATTTTTTTGTTCTGTAAGGGAGGGTGAAAATGGCTGCGTAATCCCTTCGGCCTGTAGAAACAGGAGTGCAACTCTAAACACCCGTCCCAGCGTGAAGGCTTTCAAGTGCTAATTCAGAAAGAGCGCTGACAATGACATGGTCAGCCTTCTCGAAATTGTTACCTCTGGGAGACTGATGTGTTTAACATGTTCTTACATGTTCCAATCAGTCTCCATCATCCTGGAAGGAAGAAGGTAAAATACAGCACAGTGGCTCATTTTGTGCTTTGTAAAAATATTTACAGTTCATTATAACTAACTTCATGTCTTGCCAACGTTCCCAGGAACCCACACTAACAAAATGTCAGCGTTCCATATAGATCATCTGTTGCTGTCTGTGTTTTTTTTTTGATGGCCTAATTGGGTATTAGGTTACAGTTTGGGTTTGGGGCACCGTACGGAGTTCTTTTTGAAGTGTGCACGTGTCTGTGTGTCAGCACCGCGTCTCGGCCTGGTGCGCTCGGCAGAGCTGGTGGCGGTGGCGGTGCCTGCCTGCGTGATGGATAAGTGGATTTGGAGTGGCAACGGTGTCGGAACAGTTTCAGATTTATGGCTGCTCAGATGTGACTCATGCCCTGCGCAACAGGGTTTGGTCTGCAGTGTGGGAGTGAGGAAGAGCCACTCTATCAAATGCCAGTCCATAAATAATCTATGTGGCAAGCCTGCACACTTCTATGGTTAAAGCTGCACTTGTACATTAATTTTTTTTTAAAAAAACTACGCTCCTGGAAAAGTCATACAAGCATTCGTAATACGTTATGATTTAGATTGATGAGAGTCTTATCCGCCAGAAGGTCGCTTCTGAATTAAAAAGGAGGGAAAAAAGTGACCGTGATCAGGGACTGAT
Organism: Leptodoras oyakawai; assembly: GCA_024363135.1. NCBI lineage: Eukaryota > Metazoa > Chordata > Actinopteri > Siluriformes > Doradidae > Leptodoras > Leptodoras oyakawai. The sequence continues at coordinate 10,976,027 of JANCOA010000049.1, forward strand.
GCGATGCGAGTTAAGCCTGAGCTCCTGGGTTCATGCTGGCCTGTGCTTTAGATTAATATATTAATTTCTCCACTTAAAAAAGATGAGTCACCACTTATCTGGTCTGGCTAAATGTTCACCACTCCTAAGTAGCAAGCTCATGATGTCATAGTCTATGAGCATCTCCAATAAAGTCTTTACAGTCTGCAATCTCGAGCATCACTGTCATTAATAAAGTACATGGCAATGTTTTTTTTTTTTTTTTTTTTTAAGCTGCAGTGCGACACTATTATTAGTGTGAAGAATGGCTTTGGTGAAATGTTTAGTTGACCTCTGTGAATAAGATTGATAAGACTGATGAGTATGGAGCATGGCCACGGAGGTGAAAGTGCACATTCCAGCAGGTCACTCCAGCAGCACCCTGATCATTTCCACATCTCTTTGCTTTGCCCTCTTGTGTCCTTTTCTCTCTCTCCGCCAAACACTTGAAGCTTCACAGTGCTAATCCTCTCTTGATGTCTCTCCACAGGCAGCAAGAAAGCGCAAGATCTCCATTCTGCGCGCGCAGGGCAGGAGCAATGAGGCCATCCGGGCGCTCAATGAATATCTGGAGCAGTGAGTGTTTTACAAGCGGATTTGGGCCCCGTTTTCTCCTCCCCTTCCCCTCCTCTTTTTAATTAAAAGGGGCTTTGCCTTTTGATTGAGCTAGCCCCTGGGCCCTTCCTTAACCCTGCTTTTGTCTGGCAAAGAACCTAACTGTCACTTTGTCTTGCAGGTTTGTGGGAGACCAGGAAGCATGGCATGAGCTGTCAGAACTCTACATCAACGAACACGAGTAATGACAATTGATCTCTTATCTGCAGTTGGTCTGTTTGCAAGTCATTTTAGCATATGAAAACAAGGCTTATTTCATTGTTATTCCACACTGTTCATAGAGGTCGCCAAAGCTGTTAATGAAATCTCAGGAATTATACCAAACTGACTCATCCCCAACTTTCCAAATCATTGTGTAGACATGGTTTCAGTTGAAGCCTTTTTATTTTGGGATGCACATTTATATATCACATATCCTCTGCATATGGGTTAAAGATTCACTCTTCATCCGAGAATCCAGAGATATCCATCAGAGAGTCCTTCAGTGGAAGAGCGCTGCGTCCCGGGGGCTTGTGGGACACCCCGAGGGAAATGCAGAGAAGTGCCAGTCTCGGGTCAGAGGCCTGCATTGAGCTCAGGATCTGTTTGTCACATGGAGTAGGGCTTTAACAGGATTTGTTCCTTAAGCCCTCTTTCATACCCTTAGGATAAAACTTCTCTACTGATATCTGTTTTGCCAGGAACTTGTCTGCCAGACCTAAACATTGTAGGAAAATAGTTTTGTTTGTCACTTATTCTCTACCTCTCTTTAATTGTTTTTGGGTGTGTGTGTGTTTGGGGGGTGGTCACCGTGGTTTGAGGGTGCAGCCTATAGGAATGCAGGAGCCCAGTGTGGGGGCTGTATATTGGATAGCTCGTGTTTTTGTGTGAGGGCTTTATTGCTGTAGTGTCCAGAGCAAATCCAGGGGTGAGAGGATTACCGTCTCGCTTTAGTCCAACTTTTCTAATATCACACCATTCACTCTGACTACCCCCTGTCTACATGTGTCAATTTCTCTCTTTTCATCCCCAGTTTAGTATCTTTTCTTTATTTTAGGTCACACACACTTTTTTTTCCGTTCCCCTCCTCTTCCTGCAAGCTGTGCGTTATCACCTTTCTTTTCCACACTGTTTTGAGAGAGAGAGAGAGAGAAAGAGAAACGAGCAGGGAGAGATTCCCAGGAGAAGGTGGTGACACTTGCTCTCCCAGCCAATGAAAACAAGACCCGATGGTCTAAGTTGATGAGAAATAAACCCCTGCTATATCTCTTTAGTGCCACCCTGCCAGCTGAATAGATTTAGGTGAGTTTTCTGCTCTTTTGGCAGCTCCTGTAGTAGAAGTCTGAAGCCATTTTCTCATACGAAACCCAGGCAGCGTCTCTCGAATCAGGTTCGGACCTTGCCCGGGGGTTGAGCTTTCACGCGTGTAGCACACAGCAGGAGATTGTCCATGTCAGATGCATTCTGACCTACTGGGATTTCTCTGTTTGGATTGGGTGCGGTGTGGTGCCTAGGTCGAGCGTACAGGAAGCGGACCTGATGCAAAACATAGACTATGGAAATCGGTACGGTACAAGCGAGTCTCCTGCTGTTTTTAGAGTCAGCCCTTAACGACAGACGTTCCTAAATCTTGTCGTCTCCAATTAGATTTTGTTTTGGCATCTTCATGTAAATGACCCTTGGAGGTTTCTTTTCTTCCTGTTTTGCATCAGTCATGTTCGAAATGTCACCAGCTTGCCCATTTGCTCGCTGTCCTCACTCGATGTTCAACAACCCCCCCGCTCTCTGTTTTAACTGGGACATTACACAGACTTTGTGCTAGGGAGCTGGCAGGGTAAATCCATTTAATATGCGATCCAGCTGATTCTGACATTCACATTTTCACGTACAGCTCCTCTGGGTGATGTCTAGATAAGCCACTGTGCAGGTCTGAAACAAGCTTGAATCTTATCTTGGGTTTATTTCCTAGAAAAGTGCGCCCCTCCTAACTCTTTTATAACTATTGATTTGTACTGTTTTTGTTACTCTACTACCTGACCTCTAACAGGAGCCGATTCCCAGTCTGCGTTCTTGTCTGTCTTTGTGTTCTTGTACGCTTGAGAAACATCATCAGTCGTACGTCACAAGCACCGTTCCATTCACAAGTCTGCGTCCAGTGCAGTTTAAATGCTCGGGTGTCTTCTTGCTCCGCCCACGTTGTCAAGGATGCATCAGGAGGTGATTTGTGTGGATTTGGGACTGTCGGAATATCCCAGAATGCATTTCACAGCTTGCTCAGGACGACAGCAGAAGAGAAAACTCACAGCTGTAAGTTTAGAAATAATGCTATAAGATTATTTTAGGCGAGATTGTCGTCATTTCACCCAGTGTCCGTCCGTCCTCGGGAGTTTGTGCTCAAGCCTGTACTACCAAGTGCACAAGTCCTAACTTGGCATAATTCGTATTGAGAAACGCCTAGAGGAGCGGTCAAGTCTTATTCCAGAAGGGCCAGAGTGGGTGCAGGTTTTCCTTCCAGTCAAGCAGGAGCCACATCTCATTCTACCTGTTTTAATCAATGGATCTTGACTTTCAGTAGTGCGTGGCTTCTGCTTGGTTGGAAAGAAAACCTGCACCCACTCTGGCCCTTATGGAATAAGATTGGACACCACTGGCCTAAGGTTTTAGCTTGATGGTGTTCTTAGCTCCTGAAGTAGCTGTACCAGCATGTGGATGTGCGTTTGATGAAAACTTTACAGCACTTCTGTAAGTCTCTCAGGGTGAGGTCGCCCGCCAAACGCTGTAAATGTAGATTTAACGTCGATGGAATTAACCCTCTCTAATGAAGCCCGTAAGTGCTTGGCATGCTAGCCTTATCATTTGTGTCTTAAAATCACGTAGTATAAAACTGGAATCAACCACTCTGAAGCTCAGGTGGGGTATATCGAGCTCTGTAGCTCTAGTGCATGCTGATCGCCTCTCCTCCTCCACTCTACTCCACACTTCCCTCCCTCTCTTTCTCTCTAGCAATCTCTCTCTCTCTCTCTCTCTCTCTCTCTCTCTCTCTCTCTCTCTTCACTCTGCAGCCTGGGCCATGGCAGGAGCACATCTGAAAGTCTTTATGGAAAGGAAATGGTAATTGCAAGCAGCCTGCAACCTTCCGAGTGGCCTGTTCCCTAATTCTTTGTTAACCCTCAGTCTTTCTGTCTCTCTCTCTCTCTGTCTCCCTCTCTGTGTCTCTCTTCATTGTCTTTCCCTTTCTCTGATCTTTAATGTCTCTTAAACATACTCCTAATCATCTGATAGACTGTTCATGTCGTGAGAGGAAGTAATACCACTGCTATTCCCACAAAAAATTATTATTTTTTTAATCAGAGTACCCCAAGCCAACAATATAGTTTGTCGCTTTTAAATTCATAGACAGGGCGCCAATCCATCGTAGGGCACACACACTCGCACACACGCACACTAGGGCCACTTTAGAGACACCAGTCAACCTAACGTGCATGGACTGTGGACGTGTCTTTGGACTGTGGGAGGAAACCGGAGTACCCGGAGTAAACCCACGCGGACACGGGGAGGACATTGAAGACTCCACACTGAAAGGACCCAGACCGCCCCACCCGGGGATCGAACCCGGGACCTTTAAATTATATTTTTTAAATAAGAAAGAATAATTGTCTAACTTGTGGATTCTTTTATTTTGTAATAACCTGAGCAAAATAAGGAGTTGTCTGTGAGATTATTTCTTTCTGTTTACTTGGATACACATTAGCATAATTTAATAAGAGTGCTGTCAGTTTGACCTCTTCTGCTGACAGGGTGCGGTTGTTTGAGTTCACCGGTACCTATTTTGCTGTATTATTATTATTTTTTTCATCCTATCATACTTCATTCTGTTTCGATGAAGCATTAAAGTCATCTTCCGGGTCTGATCAGCTGACATTCTGGTTTTATATTAAGTTACATTTGTCCATGTGGGCAGCCTGTTTAGATTGTGCAGTATGACTGTCCTATTCGTGGATATGTCTTTGACCATATTCCTTGACCACTGGGTGGCCGTTGGGGAAAATACGAGCGGATCAGCATGCCGAAGATTCTCCACAAGATAGAGCTATTATTGAAATTATTATTAAAATGGCTTTTGTGTATCTAACTGTTAGGAAAGAATTGACACAAGAGGAATATTATTTGTATCTGGGGATCTTTCTACGTGTAAAGAAGAATAGACCAGAGAAGAGTTTGCAACTCGAGTCACGCTTAAGTTGCACACATACCGACTTGAGATTCTTCCTTTAAAAGTATTGAGACTTGCACTGAAGATTTTTTTTTTTTTTTTTTGGCCACGTTAACATTAAAAACATTTCTGACAAGCTGATTGTCATTTGCTCCCTTACTGTCATGCGTAATTTTACGCAAGCGCCTGGCCACAGATGACGCAACCATAAGAGACTTGGACTCCAGCTCAAAGACGCGAGACATGACTTGGACTTGTAAGCATCTCTGGAATAGTCTTCAGTTATCTCCTGTAGAAATAATGCTGTCAGCTGTTTGGATATGAGCACCAGTATGTAAGTGCGCTAAATCCCCATAGTGATCATTTAATAGAGAACAGAGAATAGAGAGGCAACTACAAATAAATGCCTTTAAATAAATATGTTTGTTGTAATTTGCCATATCCTACATCAAGATTTTTCCAATGCATTTTTTGGCCTTGAAAGAAATTTCTCTCTTTTTAACTTTTTTTTTTTTTTTTTAACACTAATGCAAATTTTTACTTGCTGGTTCTTTTTGTGGTTTTAGCTGTTGGTTAATCTATGCATATACGTCTGGGACAACTTTAAAATATTATGGCTATTGTTTTGTTATTAGGATGATCTCTTAAATATAGAACTGCTTACTATTTTTTCAGTGCTTGATTTTGATTAGTATAGTTTGATTAAAAAAAAAGAAGAAATGTCCCTGTAAATCTACAAACAAGATGAAAACTGATCTCATATGGAGTAGATGAAAACTCTTGGGGCTCTGAAGCCTTTAACCAACCCCTAAAGTTTTGCACAGCGTGGCTCTCTTTGCGTGTTGAGGGTTTGCCCTGATGTTCTTTGGTGGAGCATTGCTCTGTAAAACGATCCGATTGTTTGTAGGCGGGAACAGTTGGAAAGTCTGTGTCGATGTATGCGAGGATTCCGTCGTCCTCTCTCTCCGATTGCCCCGGTGTAGGGGAAAGTGTCTGTAAGACACGAAGTGGTTGCAGATTAGCCTGGAGTTCATAGCTCAGCAACTCACAGAAAGAAGTGATCTCATCCTCGAGTGACACAGTGTGCTTCTGCTCCGCAGTGACCTCAAGACAGCGTATTAAGCTTGGAGGGGAAAGGCAGACAGATTGATACTATGTGCCTAGAAATGTGGTAGATCTCACACTCTCTCTCCTTTCTCCTCATCAGTTTCCAATAACATACGAGCTGGGGAAAATAGGCCAAAATTGCCAGTGCTAATGCAAAGCTACATCCATCATTTCACCATATGGATGTTCGCACACACTTTTCCATCAGTCTTTATAAAGGCTGATAAAAGGAAAACCTTGGGCAGAGCCGTTTTCTTGCTGTCAGCAAGTCTAAAAGCTCCTCTACTCAAGGAGCCGCTAGACTACACTAGTACACAGTAGTGCATTTCTGTGTAGAAAGAGGCTTCTTTATACCTTGTTCATTTAGTTTGTGTTTGTTTGTGTTCTATTAGTTACGCCAAAGCAGCTTTCTGTCTAGAAGAGCTGATGATGACCAACCCACACAATCACCTGTACTGTGAGCAGTATGCAGAGGTACTGTAACCGACGGCTTGTTTTACCCTGACGCTTGTCTGTCAGTATATTTTCCTGGCTTTAGTTTAATCGAGTTATACTGTGCTTTTCTCCATTGCATGACACTCTCTCTAGCTTATTGCTCATAAAGTAGAGATTACACACTACGTTACTACTTGCGTCCTCTTGGGCTCATGAGTGCATCCGTGTTGTTTTCCCTCCTAGGTGAAATACACCCAAGGGGGTCTGGAGAACTTGGAGATGGCCAGGAAGTATTTTGCGCAGGCACTCAAACTGAACAACAGAAACATGAGGGCCTTGTTTGGCCTCTATATGGTGAGTCATACCTACTCGGCTCATGCCTAAGCTAAAGAAAACAAACACCTCCTCTTCTCGTCCTGGCACTGTGAGGTTCTGCAGGAAGATTGGAGATGTTTCACGGCTCAGAAATGCCTGGTCAGTGCTGACTCAGACCTTGTTCCTGCCCCTCACCTGGGAAAAGCCATGATCTGTATCGTTTCTGAAATGTAACACTGCAGACTTTTTTCAGGGCATTTTCATGTTTATGATGAAGATAAATAATCTCCCGGCAATAAAACAATGAAAGAGAGCCGGCTCTCGCTCCGTCCAACGTGGACCAGCTGCTCAGCTTAGGATGTATCTGCTCTGAATAAGCCTTTCATCTGCGTATTTATTTAAACAGGAAGTTGTCCATTAACACCAATGCATCATTTGTAAGTGACTCCTGACATAGGAACACAAATAGCCAGCTGGGAGCAGAAGGAAGGCAGAGGGAATGTGGGGAACCGCACACAGGCGCGCACTGTTCTCCTACACACGCACACGCATAACTGTCACAGGAGTTCAGACGTGGCTCAGGCAGTCGCACCGCTTTGATGTGCTATCAGCATGTCTCTCATGCCTGGAAGGAACAAGCAATAGACCAATGCTGTTGGCACTTGATGCCCTTTTCTCATCCAGCTGGCTTCCATACTGTTATTTTATCTATGCATTGGTAGTCCCAGTGCCCCACATAGTTTTAAGTATGTAGAGAGTTGTACCTTTAGCAACAGGAGCATTCAATTTCTCCAACGATGAGCACCTTCCTGCCTGACAGTGTCATGTAATCATACGTAAAGGTGATATTTGGGGGGGCGGGGGGGGTAACTGGAGGAGTATTTGATTAATGTGCATTTAACATTTCAGCAGCTCCATTGAGAGGCCCAGCCCTTTCATAGGCTCCTCTGGGGTTTGCAGTGTATAACTGGCTGCAGTAACATGGGAGCGATATGAGCTTTGTGGTTGTCAAGGAGAGAGCTTTGGGTGGCGTGGAGTGTATGATTCACATCGCACCGCACTAGCCACACGCCGCTTCCCAAACATTCGTGTCCCTGTCAGCACCATTTATCTCTGCGTTCGGAGAAATGAGGCTGCACTAGAGGACATGGCGCACCAGGGCTTTTAATGCAATCAGCAGGGAAACGCTCATTTTTTCCTCCCTTTAATGCCTAGCACGCTGTGGCATCTGAGCTTTTTATCTTCCATGATTTGAAGCTTGTTTAAACTGTACAGCTTCTCTCTCTCTCCTTATCCATGCATGCATTTATTCTTAATATTAATTGCATTTTTTTTTCTGATTTGCTCTTTATCTTTCTTGCCTTCCAGTCAGCAAGTCACATAGCCGGTAGCCCTAAAGTGAGCGCAAAGGTCAAAAAGGACAACGTGAAGTATGCTGCCTGGGCTGCCTCTCAGATCAACAGAGCCTATCAGGTAAGACACGTACAGTTGCCTTTCTCTCTCTGCTCCGCCTACACCCAAGATCCACTCTCGGCACTCTTGCCCAGCCCGGGCTCAGCTAATGTGTTGACTTAAGCCCACATGGCTCAGCGTTTTGTTACACAGCTGTTCTATGTTTGTTAAAGCACAGCTATCGATTCCCCCCTCGGCATGAATCATACCAGCCCGTGCCAAATTCTGGTGTCAGGGCCCGGTGAGAGGAAAATATGTACCACTAACATCAGTAAATAGCAGAGGGGACTACTGGGAAAGGAAAAACTGAAGTGCTCCTCAGATGGTATCACTAACACGGTTTATGCTGTTGCTATGGCACACGGGCATAAATGTACATTTAATAGAAGCAGTAACTGCCATCAGGGCAACATGCGTTACTTCATTTAAGCTTTGACAATTAAATGTGTAATAAAGAAGTTCAGCCCACACACAAACTTGTAGTGCACTTCCTGTTTTAAGAGCAGTCCTGTTAAAATTCCCCATCCCCCCCATGTTTGTGCTGTTACTAAGAGTTTCAGTAGTATATATATCTCTCTTCGGTGACTTTACCTCTGTGAGATATAAAGAACCTGCTAGTATAACTGAAGAATGTTCTCTTTCAGAATGTGGGGTTATATGATGGATCAAAGCCATTTACTTTTACACTGACGTGGATCAGGTTTTTCTCCGCTCCTCAAGCTCATTCCTTTCTTCCAATCGTTTTTTCCGTCTCCCGGTATAAGTATTATCAATCTCCCGCTTTCACGATTGCATATTACACTGTCGACAAACAGCAGGTAGAATTTCCTGCCTAAAAATAACCGCTATCAGTCTTGCTCCTTCACTTTCTCTACTCTGCGTATCAGTGCTTTGTCAGTCGGAATCATTTATTAGAATCTGAGAGGAAACCTGGATTGAAAGAAAAGGGCACTGGTTTAGGATGACACTGTTTTTGTGTACAAAGCCCTTGTCAGGGTTGGGAAGCATTCCTTTCTTAAATTCTTCGCCTGCTCCGAGGCGAGTTTAGAAATCAGCTCCCTTAGCCAACTAGAACTTTGGCCAACGCAAAACAACTTCACAGTAAAATGTCTGAGGATTTTTTTTTTATTATTATTATTATTATTATTAAAAGCCAGTTTGCCCCAGGCGCTGATGGTGGTGGTGAAGGGGAACACTTGGATAGTCGTGTCAGAAGAGTAACAAGCTTCACTGTTATGCTTGTCTGCAGTACCTCAGATGGATTAGGTGAGGTGTGAAATATGGCATGCAATTTCTCAGCCTTTGAAAGGAATCTGCTTTACACTCGGTTTCCATGTCATGTCGCAGTCAGAGAGCCGAGCTTTTCTTAGTGTGTACAGTCTTTTGAAGAGAAGGATTCTTTAGTCATGCTTTTGATGTCTCTTTGAAAAAGAAGTTAAACGACATCAGCTTGATGGATGTTTGAAGGCGTGGCAATGTCAAGAGGTTTACCGGGCCGCCTACAAGGTGCTTAACCTGCCTTTATGCGATGGGAGAGTCGAGGCAGTAAGTCACAGAAATGACATGCTAGTAACAGTTCTTAGAAGGTCAATGAAAATGATTGTGACGAGGCTTCTTCTGTAAGTTCAATACCTTTTTAAATGACAAGGCTCTTCTCTCAGTTCAGTAATGTGCTCCCTAGGCTATAAGAGGGAGTATTATGTGGATATAATTGCAGCACACTTCATACAAGCTTTCCATGACTAAGGGGCTGTATAAAGGGTTTAACTGTGCAAGGCAGTATATTCCATGTCATAACATTTTTGCAATACTTTATTTGTACTTCAGACTTCAATAAATAGTGGTTATTATTGAATTGAACGTGAATTGCAGCTTTGGAGTTTTCTTTGCCCAGAGTGTATGAATGATGACTAAATTTGTTTGTCAGCAACCTTATTTTTCCATGACAAAGACGAGATGATTATGAGACGGCACCAAAGACGTTAAACGCCGTGGCTATGTCAACATGCTGGTGATCTCTGGTGATGGAGAAAAGATGCGTCTACATTGTAGTTTAAAAATAAAAAGAGTGCCAAAAAAAGGGCAGAATATTATAGACTGTTTTTTTCCCCAACCTTATGACTTCCTGTTGCTGGTATGTGCGACATGTTGAGTGAAATAAACACTGGGGAAAATGATTGTGTATCACTGCTTTCAGTTGCGCTGTTTAAATATGTCGATTAGCAAAATTTCATCACAGCCGATAATAAATTAGGCTTATTTTATTATTTCATTATGGTGTATAATTCACAGCTGAAATATTAAATGGATTGATATTTTTTGTAAATTAATTCCTTTTTCAAGCATAATTTTACTTATGATCTATGGCTCAGACATGTTTATTCCAATTGGATCAATGTAGGCTATTTAATATGCATTTTATAAATAACATTAACATAACAATAACATTCTTGTACTCATAAACCCTTACAAATTAGTCGAGAAGAGATTTACACAGGATGTGAAAGTCTAAATATTGTGATTTGACAACAATATAAACATAGCACAAAAAGTAAGGAAATTTGTGTTTGGTAGACTATTTCTTTGTTGTAACAATGCTTCTTGGCAATAAATCTTATACCGTTGGAAAGCCTGTTAATTTCCCTTTTAAATGGTGCCACATGTAAGGAACATGCATTTGTGGGATGAGCAGTAGAGCTGAGAATGTGGGTTTCACCCATGAAAAATTTGTCAAATCTTCTCTGCCAATACCAAACAGCTTATTCTGCCATTGACTCAGTTGGTGTTTGGTGGACTGGATGATTGAAGTTTGAAGAAATAAGACATATTTGCAATTTAACAATTTATTCATTTAACAAACTGGAGCTGCAGTAGTGTGTGGAAGAACCATACGCAGCCACAACAGCCTGGCACCTCCTCCCCATGATGGTCACCAGTCTGGTCACACACTGCTGTGGGATGGCATCCTATTCTTCAACCAGCATTTGTCGCAAATCAGCCAACGTGGTTGTGTTGGTCGCTCTGGCACAAACAGCACATCCAAGCTGATCCCACAAGTGTTCAATGGGGTTTAGGTCAGAACTGCTGGTAGGCCATTCCATCCTCTCCACACTCATTTTCTGGAGGTAGTCTCTGATAAACCACTCTCTGTGGGGGCGAGTGCTGTCATCTTGGAGGATAGAGTTCGGTCCCAGTCTGTGGAGATATGAGATTTGCCCCTGGTTGCAGAATTTCATCATAAGCTGTTTGGTAGTGGCAGAGAAGATTTGGCAAATGTTTTATAGGCACAACCCACATTCTCAGCTCTGCTGCTCATCCCACAAATGCATGTTCCTTACAAATGTGGCACAGTTTGAAAGGGAACAGTATATTTATTGCCAAGAAGCATTGTTACAACAAAGAAACACAAATTGTATTACTTCTTGTGCCATGTTTATTTTATGTATATACCACCTTAAGGTCATGTTAAAAAATCTGACAGAAATAAATGGAACAAAATAAGCAGAACTTGAATTTAATGATAAGGAAAAAGTAAGGAGAAATAACCAAAACAAAATGCCAGCATGGCAGAAAAAAAATTAAAGGATGTAGGATACTTGCGCAGGAGAAAGGGTGATACCATGCACATCAGCACGGGAAAAGAATTGTGTTTCTAGTTCAGCTTTAAATTCTGAAATAGGATTGAGATCACTGAGACTTTGAAGAAGTGCATTTTAAAGTTGGGGTGCTAGGGGTGCTGCAGTTTCAGAATGTTAATCTAGACAAAGAAATACGTTTTATTCGACTGTTTAAAAAAAAAACTGGCAGTGAAAAATAAAGCAAAGGTTTATTATAAAATCTTAGCTATTACAAAATCAAAACCACTCAAATTATTGGACGAGCAAGACCAGTTCTTTGTTTTTGCTCTACACTGTAGACATTTGGATTTTCTTGATATTAATATCATAATATTTCCTGATATTGATATCGCATGTTCCGAAATATTGGAAGATATGACTGACAAGTGTTTCTTGTTGTAAAGGTGCACTTTGTTAGGTTGGTTGTGAATAGCCCTGAATGTTTACTCTTGGTTTGAATCCTGGTTTTTGCCTGTGAAGACCGGATCTATTGTTACCAAGGATAAACCTTGCCTAAAACATGTCATTACGTCTCTGACATGTCTTTTTAAATATTGTCTATATTCTATTGTTTTTGCATTTTTAATTCAGCCAGGGCTTGTTTTCAGTGGGAAAACATCTGGATCACTTCTTACACTTGCTTTATACTGAAGGAAAGGGCTGAAAGCATTTCTACCTGCAAGATATAATGGAATTGTTAACAACAAGAAGTCAGTCTGGCTAGGGGATATATTACTGAGGTTATTTCTGTTGGACATTTTATAGATATATATTACACAGTGTAATCTTTCAAGCCGTGCGCAAGTACAGTCCTAAAAAATTACGGACATAACTGATATGGACAGGACTAAAATCCCAGAGACACTCTGGTAATAATTGTATTACCCCAGCTCCTCATGTAAAACTACTCCAATCCAAATAGCACATGGGAACCATGACACCATAACAACCCTGTTGAGAGCTAAAATCACCTTTTATAGACATGTTAAGGCGACTCCAAATGTTAAGATGGTCACACGTCAGAGAAAGCGGCAGTGTGTCAGTGTTACACATCAGCCTATTTATCCTGCAAGGTTTCCCAGTGAGGCAGTACTATTTTTCATAGTGTGTTTGTGCGATGAAGGAAGATGGGGAGGAATACTGTTGCTCTGTTCCTCTGGGGCTAATGAGTTGTCAGTGAGAACACAGAGAAATGTGTGTGTCTGTCCAGAAACAGCACTGCAGTGTGCTCAGCCATGCTCTGTCTGTTTCTAGTGCTGTTTTCCCAGTGAGTTCACTCTAACTGCATGCTCCTCTGCATGGCTAGTGCCAGTGTACCCACAGCTGTAACAGACACACACATACACACACACACACACACACACACACACACACACACACACACCTCAATTGGAGAGAGCGCTGAGCTAAGCAGTGGGCATATGTCCTCTGTTTCTCTGCATGGTTTTCCCAAAGACTAATGAGGAGCAATTGAGTACAGGGACTTTGGACTAATTTATATGGGTCCATAGTAAGGCTGGGTGGAGGGATGTGGAAGGTTGTGGCGTGGCTGCAGTGGTCATTTTTGTGCTTATTTTAATAGAGCAGAGGAGTGCTTAGGGTTTCTTGGGATGAGTCATAGTGGATGGAGAAATTGTGTATGTGAGAGGTGGCATGTTTGAGCAAACAACCATAGCCCAATAAGCGCCTGACTCATTAAGATTTGTTCCCTCCATGCATTGTTCCCTACATAGGGCAAAAGAAGAGAGAAACGCTGACCTCTGAGACTCAATTAGCAACTCAATTAGGCCACGTCAGTGCAGAATCCACAGGGGTCAGAGAGCTGGCACTAAACCTGTGGAGCTGTTCCATTCCTTATTGCAAGTTTATGGCTACAGTTAACTGAATTCATTTTACACATTATTCATCCTTTGAAACTTGGATCCAGTATGTGCAGTGAGATACGGAATGTTTTTAAATACTTGTCATTTAACATAACCTATTTGTAAGGTGATCTTTCTTTCCTGTTGAATCAAATGAACCACAAGGTTTGTGTTAAACCATGATCTGTAGAGAACCATTATGAATTAGCCAATGTCCTTGCCTCAACCCTTTTATTCTCCATCAATCCCACCCACCCTCGCTCCCCTTCTCTTCTGTCTCTCAGCTCGCCGGCCGTGGGAAGAAAGAGAACAAATGCTCGATGAAGGCAGTAGAGGAGATGTTGGAGTCCATGCAGATCACCATGTCCTAAGCCTCAACTCTCTCCTCCTTAGCCTCGGTCACCACAACAGCATGGCAGCTCTCCCTGCACACTGCAGCCCAGCACCACCCACAAAGCGGAGCAGAGCGGAGCGGAGTGGACCACCCCGAACCGCCCCCGACACATTAACCCACTCTGTTGTTTTTTGTTTTGTTTTTTTCTTTTTCCTTTACAGTCCTTACATGTCCAACAGTCCAGCCTTCAAGGATCCCCAGACGTCCTTCATACTAATTTTAGTTGAAATCTGTCAGTCTGAAAACAACGCATCAAGGGCTGAAAGGTCAGGAACTGGAGACGTAACGTGTACACAGGTGTACATAAGTGGTATGCAGATGCATGAGCAATGCCTGAGTGGGCTAATAGTGTTTTTAACAGTACAGGTAGATGATTAATATAAGATCAGATGTGATAATGTGAATAGACAATGAATGATGATTATAGGAAGGGCAGGTGTGGCTTAGACTGAAAACGTGTATGTGCTCTGTCATTTTTAATGACTCGTGTCCAGTTTGGTCACCTGTCCTTCATTAAAGAACTTCATTATTCGAACAACGTGCATAAGCTTCAGTGTCTCAATGATCAGCTCCATGTAATACATGACTGGTGAAATGTGCATAACTGCTTTAATTTCTTTTCCCTTTATTAAGGTTGCTTGGCGCAGGTCCTTTTATGTTGACCAGCTGCTCCTTGCTTGCAGATCATCATATTTCTACATAATGAAGGAGCAGCAGTTAAGTGCCTGAACATAGTGCTTCCAGTTCTAACCCACTTTTCATATCAGACCACTGCAGTGAGAATGGTAATAAGCAGACTAATAATCACCGTTACCATGTTCATGTAATCCGCCCTCAGCTAACTATTTCTAGAGAGGCGAAATGGCCACAGGCACAATGGAGGCATCTGCTAGAGCGCTTAATTTACTCCTTTTTAAAACAAGGGCAGGCTGATGCACAGCTAGTTCTGCAGACTGATCACCCACACCCAGCTGGAACTTCAGGAAAACAAGAAGCACAAAAGCCCTGCCACTAATTAAAACATGGACATATCCAAAACGTGAAACTAAAAGAGCTTTCTCTCCTGAGAGTCAGAGAGTGAGCAGTGCTGTTAAAAGCAGGTCTGGTTTCCTGCCCCACTGGTTTGGTTTGTAATTGCTGAATCACGTTGGGGCTAAATGAGGGTCTTATTTTCTCACTCACCCATGCAAGGTCAGCTGCTACTTCCATCTCTTTTGTTTATTAAGTCACAGCAGTTGTCTCATAATTTTACATCCAGTCTGGTGGAAAAGTTGAGCATTGACTTTATGGCTTCTCATTTTTTTGTCACGCAGCAAGCCAGAGTTGTTGTAAAGGGGTCGAGAGCCCAAAGTAGCAGCGGTGAAACCCATATACACGTCAGTTTTAATACTTTGGTCAGTGGATGTGTCTGCGTTTAACTCCGCATTCCATCCGACCCGAGCCAATGAAAGCCCAGAGACTGACAGAGTGGTTATTTTTACACGAACCACTGAGCTGAAGTGCGCTGTTTGAAGAGCCATCAAGGATGTTTGACTTCAGAGACAATATCATTTACATGTGGATCCTGTCTCCTTGGCAACTGAGGGATGAGGAAGTAAATGACCTACTCTTGTAAAGGTCATTAAATGCTTGTAAATGGTTTGTAAAAGAACATGTCAATCATTTTGAAGTGTGAATGATATGTTTGAGACATAGAAACCAGGCTAAAGTTAACGCAATAGTGCCATCTGTAGTCGGGGGTGGGAGGGTGTTTTTCAAAAAGGTGGACTTGAATTTGTACCCGATTGTGCCATAAATGGTCACGATGCGAAAACCGAAAAGTTTTCAAGTAAAGCAGATCTGAAATGTTACTGCAAACACCAGGGGAAAATGATGTTGAAATGTCACCCAGTGTTCCAGTCCAAAGCACATCATGTGACCAAAAGTATGTGGACACCAGATCACAACACTAATACGTGCTTTTTGAGCATCCCATTGGAAAGCCGTGGCATTAATATGGATTTGGTTCTCTTTTTGAGCCGTAACAGCCTACACTCTTCTGGAAAGGTTTTCCACTAGATTTTGGAAAGTTTGGCAATCTGTACCCATTCAGCCATAAGAGCAAAAGTGAAATTGGGCACTGATGTCTCTCATGTGAGTAGACCTGGCATGCACTTGGTATTCCAGTTCCTCCCAAAGATGTTCAGTGTGGTTGTCCGGGCTCTGTGCAGGCCACTTGAGTGTTTCTAAACCAGACCTGGCAAACCATATCCTTATGGACCTTGCTTTGTGCACTGTGGCATTGTCATACGAGTGCAGGTTTGGACTCCTGTGTTCCAGTGAAGGGAACTCTTAATGCTACAGAACACAGACATTCTAGACAATCATGTGCCTTCCACTTTGAGGCGAGTTTGTGGGTTTATGGTTGGGTGTCCAAATACTTTTGACCTTATGGTGTTTTCCCAATTCCTACCATCATGATTTATCCCTTGAAATCCAGAACAAATATTTACTAGTAATTCCTTTATGTAGTATAAAAGTAATTAATTAAAAACAGCTTATCCCAGTCAGGGTTGTGGTGGAAACACTGGGCATAAGGCGAGAACACACCCTGAATGGGACGCCAGTCCACCACAGGGCACCATGCACACACACATTCACACATAGTGGCAATTTATTCTAGTCGCTCCATCAACCCGCATGTTTTTGGAAAGTGGGAGGAAACCGGAGAACCCAGAGGATACCATGCAGACATGGGGGAGCCCTGAAAAACTTTAAGAATAAAAGAGTAATCCTCCAAAAAAAAAAAAAAAAAAGGGAACCCTGGAGCTTTCAGGCAGCAATACCACCCACTATGCCACTGTGCTGCCTGTAAATGTAATAAATTTACATTGAATAGTAATTCATACTGCCTATGTCCCATCTATCTGACTAAACTGAGGAAAGAACGTGCACAATAGTCGTCTCCCCCTTATTCAAACAATGTAGTAATCATGTGTCCACAGTTTGTACTGGTAACAGGATCCCAGCTTTTATTAGTCATTTAGTAATAATTCTTGGCCAAGCCATCTTATTACATTCTCAAGGCAATCTGTATGGCCTGAAAAGTATTCATGGAAAGCAGGTGATTCTAAGCTGGTAGGACAGACTGGATGTCTGTTTTGCTTTATGCCTGTAAACCCCCTGTGGATTCACCCCAGTGGATGACTCAACAGCAATATTAATCATTGGTACTCCATATGTCATCACCACATTGACCAAATTCTAGAGAAAAAGCTGGTGAGAGTGTGAGAGAGTCACTGCGCTCCAGTAGGATTTTTCACTAAGAGGAAACTCCTGTACAGAGCTGATGAGAGTGACATGCACGTCTAGAGCGGAGACGTTTCAAATAAAGTGGAGCCTTGTTGTTGAGTAGATGCTGTACAGTCATTGCTGCTTCAGGGGAGAGGATAGGAGTTATGATGTTTAGATCAAGTGTTTTCATTTCATATGTAGTCACTGCTAAACATGCGTTTATTTAAAGTGAACCGACGAGGGTGAGTCAAAAATTATCCACACTCTGGCTTTAAAATCGATTTTAATCAACATTCAGAAAAGACAAATCCATCATCTTTCAACATAATCTCCCTGCTTTTTAATGCACTTTGTCCATCTGTCAACAAGCTTTCGTATTCCCTCATTAAGGAATGTTTTAGGCTGAGCTGCAAGCCACGAATGCACCGCTGTCTTCACCTCATCATCAGACATCAATCTTCATCCTCGTAGGGCTTCTTTCAATGGACCAAATGTGTGATAGTCCAATGGGGCAACATCAGGACTATAGGGAGGATGCTTTAACACCTCAAAACACTTTCTCCATACTGTGCACAAAGTCTTCTATAAATATCAGCACCAGATACAATCACTGCATGCTGCTCTTCTTTTGTGCAAATCACAAGTGAGGAAGCCACTGTTTCTTGCACCGCAGTCACAAATAAACTGCGTAGACATTGACCTGGTACAGAAAGCGCTGATAAGGTGCAGCCAGCAGAAGTTTTAATATAAGCGGAGTGTGGATCATTTTTTGACTCATCCTCGTACCGAGTACTGAAGTTTATATGTACTAAGCAAGCATACCAGGATCCAAGACAGTACGTTTAACAGAATTCTGACTCTAAATATTTCTTTTTCTCCAGAGATGTCTAGAAAAATCTGAAGAAGTCTTCCAGCATGAACACTTTCAACAAAGAAATATCATTCTCAACAAAAAGTTGATTTATTGTTGTACTGTACTGAACGATTATGAAAAAAGATATGAAAAGTGTTTCTTTTGTCCAGACTCACTCAATAATGGCACATAGTCTGAATTCTGATGTGCAAGTGTTGAGTAAGTAATACAGTAAAGTATTTGGAAAGCATGCATGGGACCTAGATCTTCTATTAACTGCTCATATGGTTTGCTTTTTCCCGTTTGCACAGAATGTCCAGTTTTCATGCACAGACGTTCAATCCACATTGGTTAGTTTCCATCACAACCATTATAATTTGATAAAATTATTGACTTTTAGATTCTCCTGTTCAAATTTAAATGCACTAAATGAAATTTCCTGGAACAATGTGTTCTCACATGCAACCATCTTCCAAGAACAGAGCAAGCCATGAATAACAGCCCAAATGCTTTTGACCAGAAGCTTGTCTTGTGAGTTTACCCCTCATTTACGGAATTGTCCAAGCATTTAAGCAGTACCAAAGCATATTCACTACTGTGTAAGATTATTCCAGGCCTAACTGATTTATTACTGGACCTGTTTTAGGATGGCTATTGCAAGAAGTATTTCGGGACAAAAATCTTGGGCTTAGTCCTCTTGCCATCATAATACAAACTCTATTTCCAGAGGAGATGGGACGCTTTCTAAAAATGCAATAAAAACTAAAGTCCATCATTTGTTCATTCACTTGAACCTTTATTTAACAGACAAAAGGACAAAGAAAAAGATTTTCAGTGTTTTCAACAATGAACATAGTTCTATTTGTTAAATATAAACAAATTTAGAAACTGATGGCTGTAACACTCAGGAAAGCTGGGACAAAAGCTTACATCAACTTTTTTTTATACTTTTTAATCGTTTGGGAATTGAAGATACTAATTGTTGCAGTTTTACTGAATATATGGAATAATTTGCCCATTCTTGCTGTTTATAAGACTTGAGCTGCTCAGCAGTCCGTAGTCACTGTTCTCTAATTCTCCTCTTCATGATGTTCCATACATTTTCAGTAGGCGACAGATGTGGACTGCAGGCAGGCCAGTCAAGCCACGCTGTTGTAACTCATTTAGAAGGTGGCTTGGCATTGTCCTGCTGAAATGCACATGGAGTTCCAGAGAAAAAACATCATCTTAATGGCAGCATATGTTTCTCCAAAATAATATAACTATAAGTATTTATATATAAATATATAAAACAATAGGGCGGCACGGTGGTGCAGTGGATAGCGCTGTCGCCTCACAGCAAGAAGGACCCGGGTTCGATCCCCGGGTGGGG
>JANCOA010000049.1:11020487-11031105 GCA_024363135.1 Leptodoras oyakawai
CTCAGAGTTGCCGGCTGGGCACCGGCTCCCCCGTAACTGGGAATAAGCGGTACAGATAATGACTGACTGACTGACTGACTGACTGGTAGTAGTTACCATGATTCATGTTTTCGCGAGGGGGGGCCTGCTAGTGGTCTGCCACATGAAAAGTATGATTAGGATAGCTTAGAGCTTATAACCCCAGAAATTCAGAAACAGCCCTCAAGGTAAGCTTATCCTTCATAACTCATAAGAGATTTTGGTAGTTTTCACATGGACTTTTTTTTAGACATGGAGCATGTACAACTGATAGATTTTTGAATATGCTGGAATATTGATATATCACAACCACTTAATAAAGGGCATCTTAAGCCAGTGGATGCAATAAGAGTAGAAATGTTTAGGCTGACATTCTCTGACAGGAGGTTATGAGTCTACTCAGTAGGATTGGTTGTGTCAGCCATCTATGCCCATATATATCCAAGCCCCTGGGGTGCTGAGAATCAGCAGTGCTCCTATATTGCCCTGTTCTAACTGAATGACAGGCTGAGCAGAAGATGGTGTACCTACCAAGTACGTGTCTATATGCCAGATATATCGTGCACATTACATTTACATTTATGGCATTTAGCAGACGCTCTAATCTTATCCAGAGCGACTTACAGGCATTTTGCGCTTGGAGACTTACATTTATCTCATTTATACAACTGAGCAGTTGAGGGGCCAACAGTGGCAGCTTGGTGGTGGTGCTGGGGCTTGAACTCCCAACCTTCTATTCAGTAACCCAACACCTTAACCACTGAGCCACCCCTGCCCCTAGTGGCACATAGCAGCAGCTATACAGTGGCAGCACAGTTCTGTGTGAATAAATAAAGCCCAAATTAACAACAGCATGTTTTATTCATCTTGTATATTAAAGAGTGTACAACGTGTTAACAAAACACAGGTCGTGTTTACATTCATTTTTTTTCATTCTGTGATTACAGGTGATGACAATAGTCAGTAAACATGCGAGTTGAATTTAAATGACTTAGTTTTGCAGATTACTTTCATCATGCTTTAAATGATAGTTCATAGGACTCAGTTACACTTACGCTTAAAGAAAAAGCCCACACAGTCACCAAAGGCATTTAAGAGCCGCCCATTTCCATTAAAGTTACTGAATATGTTTCAGGCGTTAAATGTGTACAGTTCCGCATGGACCATAGTCGCTACAAAATACAGCATTTGCATATTGCAAGTTGAGATCAAGGCAAGACACAAGCAGCAAACTTTATAGTCATCGAGTGGAGAGTTCATCTGGATTTAGGGTTCTGGTTTGCTACTTGGTTTCCATCCAAACCTAGCCCTTATTTGCATGTTTGTTTGTTTTTTGGAAATGTACATTTCCTGATGAAAGCATTAAGGCTGGAGATATTTACATGTAACTGCATTAACTAAAGACCTAAAGCAGTAAGAGCTGAGAAGGATTGTCAGCAGCAGCAAAGGTGTGATTTGATTCATAGGAAATCATTGTCAGTTGTTATGGGTGGAGCTCAAACAGTATAACCAGCCTTTAAACATGTAAGCAGCACAATAAAAGGTTAGTTACATGGTAGCAAAGGAAAAAAACCCAGAAAGCTAATAATCCTTTAAAAAATGCTAAGACAAGATAAATTAAATGTTGAATGTTGAAAGTCTTTACTAATTATTAAAAATAAGTAAAGAAAGAAAAAAGAAATCTACAGACTATTACAGGACCATAAAATGTGTGACTAATCGTGCTTTTACCACTGGACACTTCGGTATGAGGCGGCGCAATAACAAATCCATGACCCTGTATTTCTTTCATTACTACACACTGCAAATTTTTGTAGACATATTTATTAACTTTAAGCATAAACGTTTCTTATGAGCACTGAAAATGAACTAAATTATCTGCCAATATAATACTTAGATACAATAACTGTTTGAAATGATTATCTATGAATAGGTTTAATAAGCTTAATCTAATAAAGAAAAATATTAGTTGAAGCTGATTATTGTCAAGCTTTGCTAAATCATACATTTTACAGTGTTCCGTAACTACAGCACAAAAAAACATTAAGTGAAAATATCTACAATACAGCTACATTATTAAACCTATTTCTATACATTTATTACCATTCAATTATTATTCAAGAGCCTAATCGTTCAATGCTCTTATTCAATGCTTTAGTTGCGTCTTTCGAGAAATAAATGCTCAGAATTAGCAAAATTATCCACCGATAGGACCTGACCTGACATGAGTAATTAAATGCTACAAATAGGTTTAATAATCTTATATTTGTTGTATTGTAATACTATAATAGACATATTTTACTAAATACATTTGACTATGTTCAATATATTTTCACTTGATGTCATTTTTTGCAGTATATATAAATACCCAGAATGAATTTGGTTACCCTTCTTACAAAGGGACCAAACAGGGAGATACCAATGGCGCTATAAGTAATGCAGACTGATTAGTATTCAGAATCTTCACAGAACTGCCACACGACTAATACAACCACTAAGCTCCACAGACCAGGCGGTAAGGCACAGCGATATTCAGTGGTAGTATCTGATAATACTTTCATCAAGTACAACAGAAAAGTGTGTAAGCCCTCATTAGTGTATTATGGAAAAGTGAATCTATCTATAATGTTGCTACTGTTAGTGTTGCATAGGAAATGATGTTGCCACCCCAAAACCCATTTGAACTGCTTTCAAATAAACTGTTTTGTGAAGAGAAACTGACACGGGTGCTTTAGCAAGGCAAGGCTAGTTCTAGATAGTGGTGGAAAGTAGCTAAGTACATTTACATTTAAGGACATTTAAGTACTGTACTTAAGAACTTCAGATGCTTGTACTTTACTTCATTCATTCATTTTCTTAACCGCTTATTCCTTTTCAGGGTCATGGGAGAGCCGGTGCCTAGCCAGCAGCATAGGGCGCAAGGCAGGAACAACCCTAGACAGGGTGCCAATCCATCATAGGACACACACACACACACACTAGGGCTTTAAATTTACATTTACATTTAGGCATTTAGCAGACGCCCTTATCCAGTTATCCACTTTAGAGACACCAATCAACCTAACATGCATGTCTTTGGACTGTGTTAGGAAACCGGAGTACCCAGAGTAAACCCACGTGGACACGGAGAGGACATGCAGACTCCACACAGAAAGTACCCAGACCGCCCCACCCGGGGATCGAACCCTGGACCTTCTTGCTGTGAGCCACTGTGTCGGCCCTTGTACTTTACTTGTAAAGAATATTCCCATTTTATTCTGCTTTATTCTGATCATTTTATTTCTCTTCACTACATTTCATAGGGAAATATTGTACTATTCACTCCACTACATTTATTCGACAGCTTTAGTTGCTTACTTTTAAGATCTAAACATTTTTTTTATGGAAAATACATCTAACTTTTAAAATACAACATGCAGTTAAAGATAAAATCAGTGTTTTCCAACCTTTTTGCAGTGTGTAGTTGGGTTATGTTTCAGATGTCTATGAGTTAACAGCTCCACCAAATAGTGATTTATTCCCCTTTCAATATCTCACATGGTTTCATTTCAGTAAATGCTCAAATGATCCCATATATCCCAAAAAAATCAAAGATTAGTGAAAAAGTCCAAAACTTTTTTCTTCTTTCCTTTCCCATTAATCGTCTCATACCCCTCAGCTGTATCTGGTGTCCCTGTATATAAAACTGTATATAAAGTAGTCCAGACTATATTAATAATCTAATGATGTCATATATAACAATATATCAGCCAGAGGGACCAAACCAGTGCTTTTACTTTAATATTTTAACTACATTTTATTACTAATACTTATGCTGTACTAGTTCCTTTACTTACGTAAAGGATCTGAATACTTCTTCCATCAAGAAGAGTGGATTTGAATTAATAGGTGTATTAATTCTACAGTGTCCAGTAGAAAAGACCCATCAACAACACACTTTTTGGGTATCCTGTAAAGTCTAATTATGACTTTTTTACAAACAGAAATAAAAAAGAAATTAGCTTAGATTACCACCAGAGTCTTCCTCAACAAAATTGTGTGCTGATGAGTGAGCAGAGCTTGATTTTGTTCTCAAATTAGTGGAGCCGTACAGCTTCGCTGAGTGCTTGGAATATGAGAAGGCCTTTCTCCTGTACATCTCGCCTTTCCACATTGAAATCATCAACAGAGTAGAAAGCACTACGCCACCTAACGTGAGAAGGCAAAGCCCAGCAATAACACACCGATCCAGGTGTGCCCCAAGCCTTGCACTCTCGCTTTCCAGTCTCTCCATCTCTCGTGCCGAGACGGTTTCTGGGTTTACTCCTGAGTCACGAGGGACAGAATAAGATATGATCACTAAAGTTATTCCTGTCACTAGGAAGGTGACGGCACTGATAAATCCATAATCTATTGGCTTTCCTGAGCTCTCGGATGTCAGGTCGGACATTAGTGAAAATTCAAGCCGGTTCTCGTTTGGGGAGTCAGGACAAGGCGTCCCATCATGAAGGCTTTTCTCGCTTGTGTCTGGAGTGGCCAGGCGCAGATTGACATTTTCATCAACGTAACTGAAAGAGGTCTCCAGCTCCTCGTCACAACACACCCTGACCTTCTCATGACGAAACTGCTTGCCTGATGGTACTTTGCTGGCAGTTAGCTTTGCTGCTGAATGACGCTGACCCTCTGTGACAACCGCTTTCCCACGAGAACCACTTTCACCTTCTCTGGAGCTTGTTTCATCAGCCGATCCATCTGCCCCATGAACTTGAACAGGTGGGGCCCAATCCAGTGGGTCGTCTCGCTCTCTTTCTTTATCTATATAAAGCAGCTCCACAGAAGCCATTGGATTCTCTCTGCCAGATCACTCCATCAAGACAGCCACATCAACACCTATCAAGACAAATCATCAGTGCAGGGTTGGAGATTCGGTGAGGTCTGAAGTCGTCCACTGTTCATAGAGTTTACTGTAAACACTGTCAACACAGAAATCTGGCACAGTTTAAAATCTTAGTCAGCCATTAACCTTATTACAGCATTAACCTTGCTTTGGTGATTCTGGTGAGTGAGGTTCCATCACCTGACCTTCTGACATGTTATGATATCAGAGTGACCTGATTAGTTCATAGTGTTAGTATTAATATGATATACAGAGATAATGTATATTAGACCAGATTCCAGCGAGCGAGGCTTAGGCTCCACTGTCACGCAGAGTAACATGAGGATTTAAACGCACTGAAGTCGTTTTATATTATTAAATATTAAGCTTCTTATACACTTCGATAACAAAAGCTCTGAAAGCCTTAACCTGGAGGTCGCATCAGATTGTAAAGCAGTAGTAGCCTGTGTATGAACGCTTGGTTAATACAGACTGCTAGAATAGCTAGAACGGAGAAGCAGGTCCTTTAAACGCATGGTACACAGTAGAGGTAAAATGCCACACTGCGTTGGGGTGGATAAAGAAATGTAATACTTGCTTAGGAAATCCTTTGTGCGTAGTTAAACGTGCTCGCATCCCGGCAGGTCTCAGCACCGCGCAGCCTCCGGTTCCGCAGGGACGCCGCCACTTACCGGAACATATGACTTTAGGACTGAATATAGCACAGGCTTATTGGTCACCCAGCCGGTTAACGCTTGTCTGTCAAAACAAAGTCCCGCCCATCACCTTTATGACTGCTCACATCCTTCAAACCCGTCGTTTAGCCTAGCATGCCCTTACCGACACCGTTTCCTCTGACCACGCCCTGCCTAGCTGTGATTCGCCGAAGAAGAAGCTGGAGGTGGAAGAGGATGAGGAAGAGGAAGAGGAGGAGGGTGGTATCGACAGCAAAGTACATCAGGCATAACATTATGACCACCTCCTTTTCTCTACATTCATTATCCATTTTCTCAGTTGCACTTACCATATAGCTGCACTTTATTTATTTCTCTCTTTACTCTCAGGACCCCCACAGGACCAGCACAGATCAGGTACTATTTGGGTGATGGATCAGTCTCAGAACTGTAGTGACACTGATGTAGTGGTGGTGTGTTAGTGTGTATTGTGCTCGTACGATTGGATCATAAACTGCAGTGCTGCTGGAGTTTTTAAACACTGGTCCATTCACTGCCCACTCTATTAGATACACCCTACCTAGTTGCTCCATCTTGTAGATACATATAAAGTCAGAGACAGTAACTCGTCTATTGCTGCACAATTTATGTTAGTCATCCTCTAGTCCTCTCCCCACCCTCTAGTGTTTAGTGTGCTGTTCTGGTATGATACTGCAGTGCTACTGAGTTTTTAAACCCCTCAGTATGACTGCTGGACTGAGAATAGTCCACCAACCCAAAATATCCAACTTGTAGGTATCGCCCTGTGAGCACTGATGAAGGATTAGAGGATGACTAACAGAAACTGTGCAGCAACAGATGAGTTACTGTCTCTGACTTTACATCTACAAGGTGGAATAACTAGGTAGGTGTGTCTAATAGAGTGGACAGTGTTTAGAAACTTCAGCAGCACTGCAGTGTGTGATCCACACTAACACACCACCACCACGTCAGGATCACTGACAAAGAGTTTAGATACAAGGAGGAGGTTTTAATATTATGGCTGATTGGCGAATGTAACATTATCAGAAATTCTATAAGAAATAAACGTTTGGGATAGCAGTAAGAATGTAGTATTATATTTCTGTTTTGGGTATGCTTCTAATGAGCACACAGATGCTATTCAGAGTCATTTAAACAATTAGAAAGAAATTATTAAGCATTAAGCACACACAGATGGTTTTTCCTCATTATACATTTGTAACTTTGTAATATGTTTTAATGCATCTGGTAGATTCTGTGTAATACAGTATAAGCAAAGATAAACATAAATATGTGATACTTTGCAAGGTTAACAGGCATTACATAAGGAGATAGATGCTTATACAGTATGACCTGTCTGTGTGATTAAACATAAGGTTTCTGTTGTCTGAATTCAATGTTTGTATTGCTACAGAATTTCAGTACTCAATTATATTATAGTGCTAATGAATGCTTGGGCAGGAGATCAGATATATTTCCATAATAAGTCAGTGAGAGATTAGGGAAAGTCAGGATGTGATTGATGCCCCACTTTGGCCATGTATAGGTTCAGGAACACACCATTATGCACTAATATATCCTGACTGGCCTGTACACTTCTGAAGTAACACAATGTTGCAAGAAAGTCAAAATGTATCAAAAGCTGGATATGATATACAACCCTGATCTTATGTTTCTAATATGTTAGTGTAGTATAATCTGTCAAACATAAAAGCCTTGCAAATTAGAATTGAAACATTAAATCACTCTTTACTATATGGTTATGATCCAGTATGATTTACAAGTCTCACAAAAAAGTAGCAAATGCACTTCCATACTGGTCACTCTGATGTAATTTTAAAGAAATTAATCAAAAGGAGGAAAGGTACATTTTAGGAATATTAGTAAATTTTAATCAGAAGAAAAAAAATAAATAAAGGAGTTTAACAGATGCCTTTAACCAGGGTGTGATACAGTCTCCCTGCTCACTCTATTACAAACACTGTAAGTAAGCAGGGTTTGAGTAATGCTTTCAGATACAACCTGTCCAATTGTAGTTTTGTAGGTAAGTATCTGTGACATAAGGCTGATACAGGAATACTGTAAGAACCGTATGGTTGTACTGTAATCATGTATGGTCAGGGCACTGAAATACTAAGCTCTGTTTGTCTTGCAGCTTTCTGCAAAATTTCATGATGAGGTGAATTATACAGCCCCATTTTTTGGCTAGCAATTGCAGTGTTAGCCAGAAAAAAAGTGTGGACATAAGTGGATTTTCTCTGAACTGCCAAATGCCGTTATTATTGATATGAGCAAAGGCTATTATTCAGAATAGAATATTCAGAGTTTTAATGCATAGCATGGCATACTGTAACAAAAGTTGTATAAAATAATTTCATTCATTTCATTATCTTAACCACTTATTCCTATTTCAGGGTCACAGCTGACAGCTAGCTAGCTGACAGCTAGGGCACAAGGCAGGAACAACCCTAGACAGGGTGCCAATCCATCGTAGGGAACACACACACACACACACACACACACACTCACGCACACACTCGGGCAACTTTAGAGACGCCAATCAACCTAACATGCATGTCTTTGGACTGTGGGAGGAAACTGGAGTACCCGGAGTAAACCCACGCAGACACGGCAAGGACATGCAGACTCCACACAGAAAGGACCCAGACCACCCCACCTGGGAATCAAACCTGGGACCTTCTTGCTGTGAAGCGATAGTGCTACCCACTGAGCCACTGTGTCACCCATAAAATAATTTTGAACAGATATTGTGACTGTACCAGTTGTAGCTGTCATTGCAGTTCGAAGGCCACAGCATATGATTTACATCATTTTCAACCTCATTGAACCATTCAGTGAGCCCTCGTGCAGTTTGAATGTGGATATTGTCACAATGGAAGAAAGCACTCCCATAAGGCTAGAAAGGTGATTGCACTGTTTTGCAGTGACTCTTTCCTGTAAGGGGACAAGTGAAACTAAACCATGCCAGCAAAATCTTCTCACAGGTTCACCAGTTTATACTATCACCCATTTGTAGCTCTGGCCAGGTAGAACAGGAACTGTCCAAGGTTCTGAAGTCAGTCAATTCCTCACATCTTAGATGTAATGTAGGACTTTTTGCCTTTACAACATGACTTAATTATGAAAGATATTTTATTTCAAAAGCATATTTTACTACTTTAGTCTAAACCAGACGATTTTCCCAAACATTTGTCAAAATTCTGTCTTAACAGATACAAATGACTTGAATATGCTTTTTGTGAGCACATACCAGTCAATTGAAGAAAATAAATAAATACCCACAAAATATGTGTGTAGTATCCCCTTCCTCCAAGCCATTTGGGCATGCTTCATATATTTCAATGTATCTTTTGCAATACATGTATGAGATGAAATATCAACATACACTATATGGACAAAAGTATTTGGACACCATTAGACACCTGACCATTAGACCAACGTGGACTGTAATGACATTGTACTCAAATATACACAGATTAGGCATAACATTAAAACCATTGACAGGAGACGTGAATAGCATTGATTATCTCATTACAATGGCACCAATCAAGGCATGGGATAGATTATGCAGTAAGTGAAGTCGATGTGTTAGAGGCAGGAAAAATGGACAAGCTTAAGGATCTGAGTGAATTTTGACAAAGGTCTAACTAGTTATAGCTAGACAACTGGGGCAGAGCATTTCCAAAACAGATTGCTGAAAAGAGTTAATGCTGACTATGATTGAAAGGTATGAGAACACAAAGGAACACAGGAATGGTTTGAGGAACATAACAGGTTTAGATTTAGCCTCCAAATTCCCCAGATCTCAATCTGATTGAGGAGCAGTGGGATGTGCTGCACAAACAAGTCTGATCCATGGAGGCCCCATCTCGCAACCCACAGGATTTAAAGGATCTGCTGTTTTGGTGCCAGATACCAAAGCACACCTTCAGAGGTTTTGTGGAGTCCATGCCTCCATGAATCAAAGCTGTTTTAGCCACACAATTGGGACCTGTACAATATTAGGCAGGTGGTTTTAATGTTATGCCTGATCGGTGTGCAGCTATAACAGCTTCCACTCTTGGAAGGCTTTCCACAAGATTTTGGAGTGTTTCTGTGGGAACTTCTGCCCATTTATTCTGTAGAGCATTTATGAGGTCAGGCACTGATGTTGGACAAGAAGTCCTGGCTCGCAATCTCCGTTCCGCTTTATCCCAAAGGCGCTTGATGGGGTTGAGGTCAGGGCTCTGTGCGGGCCAGTCAAGTTCTTCCACAGTGAGCTCATCAAACCATTTGTTTATAGTCCTTGCCTTGTGGACTGGGGCACAGTCATGTTGGAATAGAAAAGGGCCTTCCCCAAACTGTTGCCACAATGTTGGAAGCGTATCATTGTCCATAATGTCTTGGTATGTTGAAGCATTATGATTGCCCTTCACTGGAGAGAAGGGGCCTAGGCCAAACCCTGAGAAACACCCCATACCATTAACCCCCTCCATCAAACTTCACAGTTGGCACAATGCAGTCAGACAGGCAACGTTGTAATGGCATCAGCCAAACCCAGACTCATCCATATGACTGCCAACAGAGAAGTGTGATTCATCACTCCATAGAACACGTTTCCACTGCTCCAGAGTCCAGTGTCAGTGTAGTTTACACCACTCCATCCGACACTTGGCACTGGACTTGGTGACGTGAGGCTTGTGTGCAGATGCTTTATGCACCACAGGCCTTAGCAGTTGTTGACAGCGCTCTGTGGTTTTATATGGTCTTCTGCTTCGTGGCTGAGTTGCTGTTGTTCCTTAACACTTCCACTTTCTGATATCACTACAGGTTGGTTCAGCAGGAATGAAATTTCATAAACCATCTTACTGGAAAGGTGGCATTCTATCAGAGTCACTGAGCTCATCAGAATTTTGTATAAAAAATCTTTGCAAATTGAGACTGAATGATTAAGTGCTTTCATCCATATAGTATAAATACAGTACAGGCCAAAAGTTTGGACACACCTTCTCATTCAATGCATTTTCTTTATTTTCATGACTATTTACAT
>JANCOA010000049.1:11063691-11076172 GCA_024363135.1 Leptodoras oyakawai
CGCCATTTGATTAGAAATATATGGAGATTTTCAAGATGCCAGGGCAATAGACCTGTTAGTCTGTGTTGTCTGATCTATGACTGTAATACATTCATCAGCTATAACAAACATCAACCACCTGGTGGCATAATAATACCAAATTGTCACTCTGATTCTTGGAACACATTCTGCCATCAACAGGCGAAAAACATGCTCAAATACTACACCACAGTCTCGCTCATTTTCCAGAGATTCTGAAATGATTGATATGGTCTGAATCTCATCCTCAGTATCTGAACACTATAGACTGTAGATTAAATAATCTAAGTATATAACCAGTTTAATATTACAATAGAATAGATGATTTAAAAAAAATAAATAAAAAAAAGGAAATAAACACCTGCACTGCATTTATAGGATGCCATGGCTAGGAGTGTTTATTTGACTCATTTGATTACAATGTGTGCTGTGTCATTAAAAGTCCACAGGATGTCCTGTGTTTTTATGAGCGTCTTAGTCAAACGAGAGGGGGAGACAAGAGAACTGCTTCCTCATTCTGCCACGAGAGCGTAACCACCTCAAATTATGACCATCCTGGAAAACAGCAGGAAAAAAGAAACACAGGAAAAGATGCAATGTTCTTTCTCTCTTTCCCATCAGAAACATGGCCCAGACACTATCAGCTCCTTACGGTTAGCTCGTGGATGTGTTGGTGTTTTACAACTTTGCGCAAAATCATTAGCACTCTTTGATGAGTCTGATAGCGGCACACGTTTGACGTCATTACTGTAAAACAGCAGGAAGTCATCTGTACAGGTATGTGTCTCAAGTACAGGCAAAATGATTCACCTTGTTCTTACGTGAACTCTCTAGGTCTAATTAATGCACTTCACTTCACAGCTGTGAAGGAATCGCATCATCAGCCAACGAAAATAATAAAGCAGCAAAGAGTATGATATATTACATGCAACACACGAAATAGCAGTTCTGGAGTCTGAGCAAGTCCAACTCAAATCAGTTGCGCTGACCTGGCCGCAAGCTGCTTCATTAGCCTTTTCCTTCCTCTACTCCCACTCTGACATCTGGCTGCCACAAGGTAAGTTAGAAGTGAAAACACCTTGAATGTTACCCCTGAGACAGCTTTGTCCTGAAGGCCAGGTAAGTGTAGTGTGTTCTCAGGCTGACTCAGGCAGCCACATTCGGCTGGTTAGCAGAGGGATCAGCTGAGACTCATGTGGCCGGCCTGGCTGTGCTCCCCATGACCCTGCAGGGCTAGGCCCCTCGCTAACCCCGACCCAAAAGACATTCCTGCTTTATTCCCAAAGCCTCCGCCATGCTGACCGTGCCTACACACAACACTGTTACACTCTCCATACCTTCACCTAGTGCTCACTTATCTGATTTATTCGAGACAGTTTAACAGTCAACAGTATACCAGGGTATAAGTTGCATTAGTATTGCATTGTACACAAACCCATATGCACATATGCACACGAGTTCACCTGATTCTCTAGTGTACACACACCACACATACACACACACACACACACACACACACACATACACACAAACTCAGCACACACCCTTTTCCTCCAGACTACCATCAGAGTGAGCCAAGCACAGCTGTCAAAACCTCTGCACTTCCAGCACGACTGAGGCGAGACAGGCGGGGTGAGAAGAACAGAGAATGAGCCCAGCACCATGCGTGCACACACACACACATACACACACACATGCATACACACTCACACACACATATAGAATGCTGTATCATGGACGAGATGAAATGACTCCCTGGGACCTTAGCTTAGGATCCACCTCAAAAGGGCCTCTCTCTCCTCATCTAGTCACGCTCAGCAGCAGAGTGTACACACACACACACACACACACACACACACACACACATACACATACACATACACACACAGACATGCACACGCACAGCTCAGGGCTCCAGCTCCACCCTACTGCACACATGTGCTGTTGGGTCATGTATACACTCCCGTATGCACATACATATTCCAATCCAGGTCACCAGGATCATGCTAAGAGGCCCTTTGTGTACTATTCCTGTTTCATTGTGGAGATTTATATAATAACATTCTTATGTCCACTTGATTTGGAAAATATACCATATAAACATGCCGATCTATGTGTGTATAAACCGTGTTACGGTTTTTCTATTAGGTCTGTTTTGTATTTACTTTGATACCGTCCATGCTCTTGTGTAACATATTGATAACATTTGAACCTTGCTATCACTTCCAGTCAGTCACAAGGGATCTATGCTCGACATTTCCTGCTAATGCACACATATTATGTAGCAGCAATGCCCTTTTACTTATAGCGTATTGTAAACCCTTCAAAACAATTATCAGTAATGGCTTCAGGTCTATGGCCAAAGTTTAATCCAGTCTCTGGCCATGTTAGGAATCTTGTTAAAGCAGGTTGGATTCCTAACTTGAAAAGGCTATGGGTCTTTATTCCTTTCTCTTTTGTTGTATAACAACTCACCACAAACATGCGTCTCTAATCCCACTCCACCCTCTTGTCTTAAACGAGGCGCGAGGAATGCGTTAGACGCTTCAGATTTGCCACCGTGCAGCTGAGTGATGTCGACCTAGGAATTAGAGCACTACCTGAATGGTCCTTCTTATAGCCACGAGGAGATGAGCTCAGAAAGCTCTAACATGCAAGAGACTGCATAATCAGATCAAATCAGACTCCAGAATCTAGTCATGCAAAATTATTCACAGTTATATTTTAAAACTGTTACACATTTTTTTAAGGATCCATAAAAGCTCAGTTCCAAAAAACACTACCATTTCATTTGGGGATTTGGTTTGCAATTCTCACTTGACTGTATTGGATGGCACCTACTTAAGGAAAACATATTTTTCTCATGTTAGTGCTAGTGCAAGGAAATAGTGTGGTTTCACAATTTCAAGATTGTTATGGAGATCTTTAGTTCTCCCACCACATTAAGTGGTTATGGTGCGCACACAGGCCCTCTGAGACCGTAGAAACATACACAGTGGTTTAACGTTGGGAACATGCCAAGACAAATGGCTGCTTCAGGTGAAAACAAACCTTGGCCAGAACTGCTTTTTGTATTCCAGGGGAGGAGGGTTACTTTCTAGAACAGTCTCACTCAAGTGTAGCCTTCAGTGCTGAACACGTTCAGGTCTTGTGAATTCACCAAAATGAGGAAATCATTTTAAAATACTGCTCTGCAAATAAAGCTCGTTCGTAGGTGTTTCAGAATTTAAGGGGAACAACCTCTTTAAAGCCATTAGTGGCCGTCTCCACGCTCTATTTGTGACATTAAGTGATGGAAACTGAGAAAAACTGACTGAGCATTTCTCAACCATAAAGCAGAGCTTAACAAGGAGGGGGAAAAAGAACACAAATGGAAATTTTCACATTTTCTATCCACCCCCAAGTTTAAGGTCAGCTTGACTGGCGTTCACCTATAACTGACCATAGCTGGCGTAATACCATATAAATATTGGCTATACCCTGAACAGCAATAAATCATGAGGAGTGAACTTTACCTCTGCTATTTCACAGGGTCATTTCCCTGTATGCAGTTTCATATTCAAATATTCACTTTTTATGAGCAACCAAAAGCTTGTTACAGTCTTCTGTGGGGGACGTATGTTAGATAAATCCCAATATCATAGCAGCACTGGTTCCACTTATAGCTTCCTTATAGCAAATTCTCAAATACTAATTACAAGCATAAATCTATGCAATAAAAGATTTGGCAATTCCACAAGCAGTGTTTAGTAATAATTTACACAAGCTTGTATATCAAGCATTAGAGGAAGCAGCTGTAAATTCATTTCTAACTCTTATTATTGGGTAATGAGGGTCTGTCCAAAAAGACGACACCGCGTCTTAGTGTAATCCAGATATTTTCTGTCTGTTCATGATGCTATCAGCTTCTTGACTGATCTTATATTTGTCACCAGTGGCACACCTGAGGGGGTATAGGTGAAAGGGGTTAAATGGATTCAATTAAGAGAACAATTGGTTTAGTCACACAATTAACAGCTCAGGCTTACTGAATGCAAAAAGTGCCCGGAGGACCACAGCTAAGGATCTCAAGCATTCAGTCAATCTGGCCTGCCTGCCCCCCTGCAGCCAGCAGAACTTCAACTGGGAGCTGTGGGGAGCTGGACTCTACCACTTCATTCCCTCCACCCCATGACCAACAACCTGTCTGACCTGTCAGCTTCCCTCACTTGGTGGATGGTCACAATGTGATTTCATGCTACAGAAATGGGCTCATACACAACTTAAGCATCCATCGACAAGGCCAACAGTCAGTAGGCTATCAACAGCCATCTTTTACCTTATCACCTTATGTGAAACATGATATTAAATACTGCTTGACAAAAGAACAATTTTCTACTGGGTGCCAAATATCATTAGTCGGTACAGATTCAAAATGCTACCACCTCCACCTTACGCTGCCTGAACTCCGCAAGGCACCTCATTCGTGAACAGAGGATTTGAAACGGGCATAAACCATATCAAAGAAGCAAGGTTAGAAAGCTAATCACTTCTTTACTCAGCTTGCACAAAATCCTCTGCTGAATGGACTTCTAATCCTTTAAAAACTTTCTAACTGTATATACACAGTCTGTTTCTAGATTAGCTGATGAATTAAATGTTAAATCTGCTTAAGTGGCAAAATCTTTGTCACATGAAAAAACATCTGTGACCCAGCACAGTAACAGTAATGCTATGCCATGCTTCATTCACACAGGGTTGTCCAAAGACTATCTGACACATGACGTTTTCAAGTTTCGCAGGTGGAACTGATTAAGGTTCGACTTGGTGAATTTTAACACAAGCAAGAGTGAGAAAGGTCTGATATACATACTTTCATTGCTCTCCTAAGAGTTAAACAGGCCTAAATAGCCCATTTATCCAGGTATGTGTGTCCAAGTTATTTCACAGTGAATAAACATGGACAAAGTGAGTGTTTTATGGCCGTCTCTGTTAGTTAACTGTAAATAGCTCGCAGCTATTGGTCTTTTGTCTGTAGCTTTGTATATATGTGTTCTCTCTTTTAGGAATGTTGAACATAAAATTATGGTCCTTGTGCTTGTTTTAACTGCTTTGGGTTCATAAGATAGTAAACAGTATTGTCAGCTCTATTAGCAGGTATGGGGAAAAAAGTAACTTACAGCATTTGTGTAAATCTGTTCGTTTTAGACCCACAACAAAAGGTCTCAGTGTTTTTCTCAAACTGTGATATGTTGTCCCTTAGGAGAATGACTCTTAAACCACGCTCTCCCTTTGCCATGCATTCCAGTCTTCCTCTTGTTAATTAATCCTTCCTTCTCTTTCCTTTCCACCTAGTTCTCATCAAGGTCTGCATATAGAAAAATGAGATGTATCCACTGGGATCTTCTCCACATCAGACCAAAAATGTCAATCACCAAGTTTGACTTTTGCACCTGGCTTGCAGGAACATTTGTGCTATTTCCAAATGATCTGATTTGCAACGTTTCCTTTAGCTGTGCCTAATTGTTTCCAGTTGTAATTAAAATAACTTAGGCCCTTTCTTTCCACGTAAAGAGAATAGGCACTCGTCTCTCAGACAGCCTTGTGTAAATATGCTCCACCTGGCCAGAGGAGCACCTTTAGAGGGAATCAAAGCATTCCTAAAAAGCAGGCAGTATGTTACATCCCCCATGTTGGGGCTGTGCGTGCAGTGCTATGCTTGCAAGCCAGTTAGATGAGGTTTCCGCTGCTGCCTGATTGACCACGATGGGCTTTTTTACGCTCACTGCACGTGTTGTTCCTGTCCCACACCCGCACTGCATCATCGGGCTTTTCAACACCTCTGCTTTATTTGGCTCTGACTCAGACCTCTTTCTCTAGGGTGAATTAGACAATCTAATGAAAAAAAGACATCTGCCTGTTTCTTAAGGAGACCATGCTGGGGAATTTATTGTCACCTAAGACTACTATACTTCACTGGGACCTTGGAAAAATTATAGCTTAAATTAAGTTGGGGGTGTGCCTTATACAAGAAAGAATTTCGGGCTACTGTTACAAGTAAAACAGTTGTTTTGTTGTTGTTGGTTTTTTTCATTTGCATGTATGTTGTGCAACAGCAATAATAAGCAATTTCATATCAACAGTCAGGTCCATAAGTATTTGGACAGTGACACGCTTTTCATAATTTTGCCTCTTTATAATGCCACAATGCATTTGACATGAAGCAATCAACATGTGATGGAAGTGTACACTTTCAGTAATGTCTGCCATTTTTTTTACTTTAGGTTCAAATTAATCTAACTGACTGATAAACAGTTTCTTTGTTGGTGTGTCCTGTTTCCTTTTTTATTTCTGACAGATTAAAGAGGTGAAAAGTCTGGAGTTGATTCCAAGTGTTGAATTTGCATTTGGTAGCTGTTCATGGGAACTTTCAATATGTGGTCCAGCAAAATAGTCCAAAATAGCCCAGCAAGATAGCAAAAACCATATGAGTGGCCAAAAACAAGCAATCTGGTTGGTCCTGAAATTCACAAAGATCCAATAGCAAAATTAGCATTTCATATAAGGTAAAATATTAATATAATAAGATATAACCTATACATTTATGAGTATGTTAAAAAATATTTATATAATATTATCTACTGCTGTCCCTTTTGCTATCTGGCAATGAGCTGTTTTTGTCTAATATACATTATAAGAATTTACTTCTGAGGCATAAACAAGATAATTCCTATAGGGGGCAGTGTTCGCTCTTAGCAGTTCACTCACAGGTAAGCCCTTAGGTCACTGCAGTGACCATAGACTTTCCACTGCACACTACAGCAATCCACACACACTCCTGCTCTATTAGTTTTCCCCTTTCAGCCCTCTCCTGCTCTAACACCACCATAATATCTACTACATAGGAGGGCACTGAAGTATTTAGAAACACTGAACTTCAACCAGGCCAACAGGCATTTGAAAGACACTAATGTAAGGGGCTGAGCCCTAATATAAACAACATTTATCACATGAAAGTTCAGGCGGGCCCATTAGGCTGACTTGAAGAAAGGGCACTCCTGCCTGGACGCACTAATGGCCCAGCTGCTTCATCTGGCTGCTCTGTGTGCTTTGACTGATCCACAACCCAATTTGGACTTCTCAGACACCTTATCATATACATCTACATTCTACCTTCCCGCACTCCATCCCTTTTATGTTCCCTTTTTTTAAGGGAGACAGACAGACAGAGAACACTCTAATTTTGGAATATGATATAATATGAACATTTCTATTATCTGTATGCCAAAAACACATCATAATTTAGCAACAATTTAGCACATAAGCCATAAACCACAAACTACCTTCTCAGTGAAATATCAATGGCATTTGTATTGCTATTACTCCATATATCCTGAAATTTGCATAGTGAAGTGGTTGATAGTAAAAATTCAATAAACTTTTTTCCCCTAAACACATAAAACGCAACCACCAAGAGAATATTACATGACTACACACCCAAATAAGACATTATATATTGGTTATGCAGGGAATTTCGTCTAATAAGGTGTCTAGTGCTGGTCAGTCCCATTGTCAAAAAGCATCTTGAATGGTCTAAAGCGTTTGTCTATGTTCAGAGAGTATATTAACAGAGTACTTTGGTAATATCATACCACTTATTACAGTATAAGCACACACACACATTTTACTATCCTTGTGAGGACCTTCCTACTGACAAAATCATTAATGCAGCAAATGAATGCAATGTTACACCTAACAGTAACCTCAACATCATTAAACAAAAGATAACCTTTGGGTATAGGTTTAAAATAAAAGCTGCAGTCTTTGTATTTCAAAAATCCAAATGTCCCTACAAGGCCAACATTCTCAGATATTCTTATCACAATTAGTCCTGACTAAGATATAAAAACACACAGGCATTGACATGTTATTAATGTAACTGAGCAGCATTAATTATACATAATAGAGGGAAGCATGAGCTCATGTGGCTTTTGCCTGATAGTTCATTTTCTCTTGGTGCAGATTTTTTACATATGATACTTGAGTACTTATAGTATTTTTGTACGGTAAAGGCTTGATCACTTTTCTCACAATGTCTCATTTGCAACAAACATTAAAAAGGTCCTGAAATACAAAAGAGTTTAAAATACGCTTTTATAACACTCATGCAAATTACATAAATATTCATGCTTATTTCAGTCTTATTTCAGGTTTATTCCATTTCTATGTCTATTTGCTCACATTCCTTCTTACTTTTTGTTTGTTCACTTGCTTTCTTTTTTGCCTTGCGAGGGCTCAGTGGTCTGAAGCTGCTTGTGTGCACATGTGAGTGAGTGACACATTCATGCATGGGATTTGCTGAGGTCAACTAGGTTCTTGGTTTAAAGCCAGAGCTACCAGCTAGTGACCCTTTCTCTCACCAGCCACCCTGTAGATTGCAGGTGAACACCAAAACACATCATTTATGGAGTCTGAAACATTGATTGTTGTAATAGCTCGCCATTGTTTCCGTTCTTTTCAGAGAGTACACACAAAACCTCAAACACACTCTGCCAATCCGCCTCCTTCTTCCTCTGCATGGAGTCTTGGCCCCACCACAAGCACAGGAATGAGAGAGGATGCATGACTTCAAAAGCCTTTACTGATCAGTCTAAATGCAGATTGTGCACGCAAGGTTAGTCCTCTTGTTTTAAACAAACAAATACTCTCTCTCTCTCTCTCTCTCTCTCTCTCTCTCTCTCTCTCTCCTCAACTACATCTACACATTCTACATCACATAGCGAACTGTCACAAACATGCAACATTTCCATTCCTAAATACTAAAACTTTCTTAACTGTAAACATCACTAAGTTTACAAGGTACAAAGTAAAATGAACAGACACAGACGCTGAAAAGATCTATGGATAGCTAGTGGCAATCATTTACAGTCTCTTTTATTATCAGTTAGATGATATAATAAAGGATATACCTGTGATTTTGCTTTAGTCTTAGACTTAGTTATTATATTCTATATTATTATAATAACCTATTCTGTCTGGCTTCAGATGCATCTGACTTTTGAACAGCAAAAAAGAAACAAAGAAATAGACAAACGACAACACTTTATTTCAGATGAGTTATTAAATATGTTCAGCTGGCTTTCAGGGCCTTTGAAGTTGGTCAACAGATGCACAGAACATTTCTAACATTTCAATTCTGCTTTGCAGGGCACCATTATTTACTGTCTATATAAAGTATGGTCTTTTAAAATGGCCAATAAACCATATTTTATGGCAGCATTATCCTAGCCCCTACTGCGAGAATGCTGCGTTTACTTTTCAAATGAAGCTTGCTGGAGTTTGAGTTAGGTTTGCTGAATCAGAATAACGGAGCAGGTTAAACTTATAGTTGTGTTCGGAGTCAGGTTGACCTGGTTTGGAGTAAAACACTACGGGAATCTAAGGATAACTGTGTTCCTTCACATCAGCTTGCGATAAGCAGTGATGTAATATTAGCAATGTTCCTTTGTCTTTAGCACATAAAAGTCTCTGATTAAAAGTCTCTGATTAAAAGTGCTTGTGCCATGAAAGAGCGTGTATTCGATATTTCTTAATCATGAGGTGTAGAGAGTAAGTTTAAATTGCATCTTGTCACAAAGATCTGTGGATTCATTCATTCATTCATTTTCTTGACCACTTATTCCTTTTCAGGGTCACGGGAGAGTCACAGCATAGGGCGCAAGGCAGGAACAATCCTAGACAGGGCGTCAATCCATCGTAGGGCACACACACGCACAAACTCACACACTAGGGCCTTTTTAGAGACACCAATCAACCTAACGTGCATGTCTTTGGACTGTGGGAGGAAACCGGAGTACCCGGAGTAAACCCATGCGAACACGGGGGGGATATGTAGACTCCACACAGAAAGGACCCTGACCTCCCCACCCAGGGATCGAACCTGGGACCTTCTTGCTGTGAGGCGACGGTGCTACCCTGAGAATGCTGAGATTTTTATTTATTCTCTGTTTGACTTTCAATACTTTTTGTTAAATTTGTATTGTCTTCATATCATACAAGACAATCATACTGTGCTGAAACTTTTTCTAATTTTACCACTAGTCCATGTTGTCAGGTGTTCCACTGTTGACACTTCAGTAATATTGCACCAAGGCCTTGGAGAAAGCTATTTTGTCCTACTGTATACTCTATTTCTACTCTACTGTATACTCGTCTCTAGAAAGGCAATAATGCTCTCCAATCTGCCAATCATTGTCTATAATTACTCAAGCCCTACACCAATTGTAAATATGGTCATTAAACAACAGATTTGTGTGCATCAACAATCTATCCATGCAGAAAGAAATATTAAAATTGTCACATATCTATTTAAAATTGGGGCATTTAAAAAAAAAACTAGCCATGAAACTGGCCAAGAAAATATAGACAAATATTGGCTTTAATAGTTCTTAACTTTTGGTTCCTAATTTCTTTATATAACATTGATGGACATTTTACATGATACACACTGCTCATTTAGAAATGTTTCTTGTCTATGTGTTATATCTTGCAAAAAAAAAAACATCTAGGCATGTGCTCAGGTTTAGATTTAAGTTCTATCATTCGATATCATAAAAGTAGTAGATCAATGTTTGCTGCAGCAGCTGGTCCATTTTATTTCATCAGTATGACAAACATCTTTTCCACTGTTTTCCTGGGCTACCTTTCAGTTATGAGCTCTTTTCATTCCATCATTTCTTTCCAAAATACTGTTAAATCATGCCCTCAGAGGAAAAATCAATCTGTAAACCCAGGTGACAACTGACCTTAAATGCATTTGACTGCAGTAGGAGAAACTGGCAGCTTAACAAACAGGCCATTAAGCTTGTAATTATAGCGGTAGAATAGAGAGAGCGATACTGGGAGCAAACTGGCTTTATTAGATCTGCACTTACTGCACAGTGGCTGTGTTATAGTGACCTGATCAAGTACTGGGTCTTTCTGATCAACCCCTGAGAGAGGGAAGAGAGAAAGAAGAGAGTAATCCTTTATCTGTCAGTAAACTCAGCTGTACAACATGGCTTTTACAGTTGCACTCTAGGCGATACACTCC
Source organism: Leptodoras oyakawai (assembly GCA_024363135.1). Taxonomy (NCBI): domain Eukaryota; kingdom Metazoa; phylum Chordata; class Actinopteri; order Siluriformes; family Doradidae; genus Leptodoras; species Leptodoras oyakawai. The sequence continues at coordinate 11,074,781 of JANCOA010000049.1, forward strand.
ATCTAAACTCATCTACTTTTACACAGACCTTTCTAACAGAATCTAGTAGTTCCTAGTAAATAGAAATGAACAGCTCACCTCAAGCCTAGACTTCCTTTTTTTTTTAATCTAGGCCTCCATGATGGCCCCCACTCACTCAAGCTTCCCCCTCGTAGTTGTGTGTAGATGGACTGCTCAGATAAGCAGAGCTGGAATTCCTGTCTGGGGGTTCTCCTGAGTGACCTGGGTGGCAAAAAAGGAGACTCAATGAAAATCACTCAGCACAAAACCCAATAAGGCTCTCTCCACTGTCTCTTTTTCTATGCCCTTTTTATTTCCTGTTTTACATTTCATTATCATACTTTCATTATTTAGTTCATTAGTTGAAAAGAAAGAAAGTTTGCATCTTCAGCATGTTTATGTTATATTTTGTGAAAACTACATGTGAAAAAAAAATATGCCTTTGATCTGAGGAGTCAAAAATGGCCCTCGTTAATACACAAATGAGATTAGCTTTAAAATAACATGAAAAAATGCAGCTTAGAGAAATCCTAATTCATGGAGACATTACAAAGGGTTATGCACAGGTCACATCCCTCAGTCATGTTTGTGCACAATACAGCACAGTATTGTTAAGAAATAAAACCATTTCTAAATGCACTTTTGCGTTTTCTCTCAGGCATAGACGCTTACACACACAGTACACACATACTACACACAAGTACACACAGCTTGGCAAAGCATAATAATCCATTTAGACGTATGTTGCAACCACTGTAGATTTTGGAATATGGAATCAAATAGTAATCATAGCAAAAGCTATATTCACTGAATTAGGGCTATTTCATGTTCTTTTGAGAAAAAAGGGAAAGAGAGAGGGAGAAAAAAAAAAAGAGAGAAAACATTTGCTGTGGTCTTCACAACCATGAACCTTAGGCCAGGAGAAGTTCATTAGGAAGTGAAAGTTTGAGTGATTGATGGCTTATTTTATTCAGGAATGAACATCAGAACACAAATGCCACTTGAAAGTACTTTACTTTCTTTAAAAATATTCTACATTCAGTCAGGGAACAAAACACTGATACGGCCTCAGGGTATTTTTGTATACAGTCATGTGTCAGATCAGAAATTCAGAAAAGAATGAAAATGTATTTATTCTGCTATGCTTTGCCTCGTTTGTGCAATTTTATTTTAACATTAAAAATAGTCAGATATATCAATTACACTGTTTTGATGTGCGCCTCACAGCAAGAAGGTCCGGGGTTCGATCCCCGGGTGGGGCGGTCTGGGTCCTTTCTGTGTCCATGTCCTTGTGGGTTTACTCCGGGCTCTCCGGTTTCCTCCCACAGTCCAAAGACATGCACATTAGGTTGACTGGCATCTCTAAAGTGGCCCTTGTGTGTGAGTGTGTGC
>JANCOA010000049.1:11137946-11149436 GCA_024363135.1 Leptodoras oyakawai
AGATAGATAGATAGATAGATAGATAGATAGATAGATAGATAGATAGATAGATAGATAGATAGATAGATAGATAATATAACCATTAAAAGAGCAGCAATAAAAATGGTGGACACTGTGATGGCTGTCTAATAGACTGTACATTGAGACTTCCAGCACACGTTTCATTTCAGGCTTTTCCTCATCTCACAACATCCAGGTTTTTATCTTTATTATGTAATTATGTAAAAACTTACATATTAAGGAAATTTAAACATGGAATAAAGACAAGATGGCCCAAAATGACAGTTCTGAAGACTATTTGAAAATGCATTGAACTTAAATACTTAAAAAATAATAAGTTAAGAACAGTACAGACACTAATATTATGCCAAAGACATCACCAATTAAAATGAGATAGAAGCATGACTGGTACAGTACGTAGCACCATGTGTGCTAGCACAGGGCATCGTCTACCGTAGTTAGCATTAATTGATCCAGTCAGACGCTGCAACATCTGTTCTTCACAGATATTGATATGTTTCAGCAAACCCAGTTTTAATGATGAGCAGCGTATTAGTCACTACTCTTCCCATAAATATATGCAATATGACTGACTTCCAGACAGAAGCCTACAAAAACACATCCGGTTAAACTCATCTGTTTGTTGTTTGTATGTGTGTTTCACTGTGGGGGAAGGGCGTGAATGTGTGTGGAAATGCTCTCTTGAATGGAATCATTGAGTTACACCATAAATCTGTCCCTCATCAGGGAGACAAAATGAAAAGCCACCCCCCAGCCCCCGTCATAAAACATCTGTAACAGCTCCATCCGCCACTAAGGCGTAATAGGGTAATTACGGTGAGGAGGGCTGGGTCTGTGCCAAAGCCCACATGCCCCTCTTTTGTACATCTCCCTGTATGTGTACCATTGCTACCCAGCACCACATTACTGCAGAGCTGTAAAACTGCAAACATAGAGAGTCACACACTGGAAAACCTGACACAACTCTTCGTAAAAACAGCGTCACCTCAGCACAAACATGACCCCTGTGTCCTGGGAGCAGCTGCTAACTTAGCGCCAGCCCAGTTCATCTGATCTGAGAGTGCATAATTAATGTCTGATCTTTTTTTTTTTGGAGGTTGTAGCCTCAGCCGTGCATTCTCCACACCTTGTAATCAAGCATAATTGAGGTTAATCGTGTTGCGCTCAGCTGAAAAGCAAGACAGGTAAGCTGTAGTGCTTCATAACTAATGGATGGTGCAAGTCTGTGGGGCTGTGACCTTTTGAGACACCCCAGGCACCATTTTTAAGTGAAAGCTCTGCCTTACAGAGCTCTATAGGTGTCTGTCAAGACAAGCCACCAATCAACACCTGCGATCAGGATCTCAGCCAGCCCTACTCCTACACTCTTGGAGGGTCTGTTTCTCACTAGCTCCGAGCTCCAGCTCCATGTTTGTTTTTCTCAGTAGATCATTTTACAAGACAACTCCAAATGTACCATTGTTCCTTCTTGCACCAGCTCGTTTTTGAAATACAGCAGTCCTGAAAGTCCCCGTCATACTCTCGGAGTGGAAGAAAATGCTGAGGGATGGTGAAGGTGCATTGAAAGTGACTGTTCAGTTGTAGGACCAGATGGAGAGGTCACGTCCCTGCCCTGTCCCTAAACAGCACCATTGTCCGAGCCACTGTGCAAATTTACCCTGCTCTTAGTGCACACTTTAACTTACCCTCAGACAAGACACCACTTAACAACAGTAACGAATCTCAAGCCATTGTCCTTAAGTGCTAAACTGAGCGCTGCTTCCAGAGAACAAATTTGACCAACCCTTAAGAAGATGTCCAGATAAACAAAGTATCTCACTGGACAGGTGTGAGGCAGACCCAAAGCATTCACAGTTTAAACAGGCTCTTAGTCTTTATCACAACAATCCCTAAAAAGTATTTTCCTTTTCTCAGACATCAGCAAAAATGTCAGAATTTTCACATCACGTTTCAGTCAGATTTAAAGCCCCATGATAATGATAACGAGGTAAAAGAAACTGTCTGTGCTTTCTGAAAGGCCTCCAGAGTGCATGGAGTAATATGATTAACAGGTAAGCTAAAGCCCAGCAGATTTATCCTCTCAATAAAGCCTAGGCCGGGTTGGGGCAAGGGCCAGAAGCCTCCTGCTTGCTTCTGTAGAGAAAGGAGAAGGCCAGCAGATGCCCCATTAGAGGAATAACCCTTTCGCCTTTTGTTATCCTTGCACTGCTCCATCCTGTGTTTTACTCTAATGAGCAGATGCCAAGTGCATTTCCCTGAACACTACTGTCAGTGTTGAAACAGAAGGTTTGTGTAAGAATAAACTGTGTGTACATATGTGCTAAAATTTGTTGAATACTTCAGAGATTCTGTCCTCTGAGCCCAACTGTGAGTGCTTATTGTTTTACTTAGGACTGAAGCATCAGCTCCACAGAGTTCAAACTGCCATCTACCCTGATAGCCCACCACACAGATGGGTTATGTCAAAGATATTCTTTGAATCTGAACTGAAAATGATCTGTCCCTCTGCCAGGCATCTGGTTGTAACTTTTCAAGACACAACATTTAAATAAACAGCAATGTCTTAAGATGCATTCCCAGCCAGAGGCAGACTAGGGATGTGCCATCTCCTCATAAATGCACAGAACACCAGAATGCACTGAGAAGCTGAAAATGATAAACTCTGCTGTCCATTTTCCTAAACACTCTTGAGATATCCAGCATTCCTCTCTCGGTGCATGCTTCAGCAAACACAGACACTATTCATTATATCTTAATCAAATCTGGAGTAAAGACAATGAAATGCTAGTGCTACAGTCATGCTTTTTTTCTATTTTGGAAATCGAAATGTAAACACAAGTTTTGTTGGAGTACATATGCAACTTTAAATGAACAATGCTTCTCTGCTTGTCTGATAAAGAGTCGAAAGGACACCAAAAACCGGCAATGACCTGAGTAAGATTTTTCATTTTTAAGTTATTTTATATGTGTAATACAACTTAAAGTTATATAGCGCATTTGTGAACTGATAGCACTAATTAGCTATTTACTCTGACATTTATGGATTTATGGGTGAAAAGTCTTGGGCAGATACCACTTATTTAACGCACATGATGCCATCATCAACATTATTGTGGGGGAATTTCGGCTTCAACTGTCATTTTCTAAGGCAGTTTAAAGGCTGCGTTTAGCATCTTTTTTTTTTCTTCACTGACCAAACATGTGTAGGGTGACATGATACTGTACTGGTGTGTGGACAACATATGCCATTTCAAAGCAATTTTCTAATTGCTTCCAGGCCAAGGCCAGCCACCTATATGGAAGCAATCCCTGCTTTTAAATCTTTTCATCTGAAGATTGGAAAACATTACAGTGTTAAGAAAACTTGACCTGTGGATGGTTAATTCATTGAGAAACAGCCTGTTGATCGTACATGCTGCCTCATAGCGCTGACAGCTGCTGGATTTCTCTCACAAGGCCATATGCGGTGAGGTCACTGCACAAGGTGCAGGATGGTTTTTTGTTGCTTTTTTTTTAAGACGTATTTGTCTGATCTTTAATGGAAATCGTATTGACAATTTAATAATGCAATGTTTGATAAAGATTACATAACCATTAAAACACGTGGCTAGTTTTTAATCAATTAAAATAACCTACAAAAAAAAAAAATCTAAGTGAAACAAATGGCATCACTGTATATCAGGTATGATGTCACAAAATTTTGTATAAAATAATAGACAATATGATTAGGGTTTTTTTTTTTAATGAAAAATGTACTAATTTAACCGGGACAATGTATGCAATACAGGGTGTTCTACACAGATTGATACTAATCACCAAAATAATTAAAAGTCAAATAAGAGGTGATTTTTTTTTTTCCCCTCAATTGTTTTCATGAGCCACTAGGGACACACAGATAACTCATTTTCCGTTTTATTAGTACAGTAATAGTGTGGATTATTATCCATTGATATATTGTATATAGAATTGAAAAAGAAAAACCTTTACACTCTAGTTGAATGCACCTCAAAACTTCAACTCTATGCCATAATGAGGTAGACATCGATATTGGTATTTCCACCCTCAGCGAGTACTGAATACATTTTTTTTTGTTTAAATTATTAATTTGTATCACTGTAAGAAATACGAGATTATCATGAAACTCTGTACATCACAAATAATAAAAAATAATTATAGAATAGAAATTATAGCGATTTGAGTGCATTTAAAAATGTACATTTACAAAGAAGCGTGGCTGGTCATTTCTCCACTCCTTGCGCCTTTTAAGTTTTTAACTGTACACATATTTACAGCTCAAATAAGGAAGAACAGTGCATTCGAAGCTAATGTGCATTTAAATAAAAAAAAATCTCGCTCGAGTCTCTTTTCCCTCATCAGTGGGTCACGCGCGGGGAAAAGGCTCCGGACAGTCCGCTACTGTGAAGTGCATTTCGGGAATACGCGAGCGCTGACATCCTTTCTTTTCTTCTCTCCTTTAGAGAAGTCTTTTTGCTGGTCCAGCTTGTTTTGAGGACTTTTTTTTTTAGCAGGCACCGTTACCCCATGCAGTAAAATGTCCAGGCACTTCGAAATAAAGTTTACCCACGTATATTTTATAATCAGTCCCTCGTGCATGGAACAATTTTGTCTTTAAGCTCATGCATTGTCTTTTTAACCCTCTCTCTCTCACTTTAATACACAAGAACATAGCTTTTCAGATATTTTTTTGGTGAACGCAGCGGGAGATAATAAGAATGTAAAATCTGTGTCATAATAAAGCATGCGCAGACCGTGCTCTAAAGCAGGACGCGGGCAAAGGCAACACGTGACCGCGCACCGGACCTTAGTGAAACACAGTGAGCTCAGACACATCACTTTACTGGCTGCGTTTGAACAGGTGCCCAACACCCCATTCCTTTCAGTCCGCATAGATAATGGTGTAACAAAATCCCCAGTGAATCCTGTCCAGACGGTTATGCACTAAACCTGCCTTTTGTTACCTTAGGCTACTTGCAGGAGAGACAAGAAAATCCTACTTTAAGCTCTTTTTTTACGCATTTCTATATGTGGCTAATGGGAAACTGCTTAGGTACTGTGTAAGTTGATTATAATACGCTGATCTAATGAAAACGGGGGTTCTGTCCCATTATTTAAAAAAAAAATAGGTTCCTTGTATAAAAGTGTTGGTGCCATAGTGATGAGAGTTCACGTCTAAGAACAGAAGCATGATCAGACTGCAGGTTATGGCAAGATATGACCATGGATCCCTATGTGGCCTTTTCACTTTGCAGGAGCTTTAACTTTATTCTGGACACGGATACGAGTTCGGGTTGCCTCTAATTCAAGTGTGTTAAGCGTAAATTCCCGTCGTGCATTGCTACCTGCAGCCGCACTGCTCCACAACCATGTCCTCGTACTGTTTGTAAACCACGTTATTGCCGGAGTCTATGTACAGTATACTGATGGGGCTTAGTTTAGTGGGCACGCAGCAACTAGGCGGCGTGCTGTTGGGGTCCATGGAGTTCATGAGAGTTTGGATGATGGCGTGGTTTGTGGGCTCCAGGTGCGACCTGAGTGGGAAATCGCACATGCCCTCACAGTGGTACGCTTCATAGTCCAGGGGCGCGATTATCCAGTCGTCCCAGCCGAGCTCCTTGAAGTTCACGTGTAGCGCCTTGCGGCTACACCTCGACTTCGACTTTTTGCCGTGTCTCTTGCCGTGCCTGTTGCTCAGAGCAGTTCTCCGTCTCCGACGCGCTTTAAAGTGCAGCCCCGTGTCCTGCTCGGAACCTCGAGAGCCTCGAGCCGACTTGATTTTCTCCCGCATTTCATTGAAAAGGTTCTCCCTCTTTCGGGAGCGGGCATACACCACCAGGATGGCCTTCTCTCGCTGCGCGCGACCGCGCCTCTCAAAGCCTAGTGCCCTCAAGTCCATTTCTGCATCGGACTGACCCACGCTGGCTTTGAGCTCCATACACAGGTGACTCCCATGAGCCGTGGAGAGTTTGCTTTTAAACATATCCCACACGTCCAAAACCTCCCAGCCCGGGTTTCGGGCGTCGCGCAGCTCCACGGAGCTGCTGGAGTCCAGGGACCTGGCTGAACCGCAGGACACCAGCTCAATGTTGTAGAGACCCGACGGAGAAGACAGCGCGTCCTCTGGGCGTCTACGGAGGATTCGCAGCTCCGCTCCCACCAGCTCCTCTTTGTCCGACAGAGTGGAGACATCAAACACATATTTCTGTCTGCGCAAAGGGGAATGCGAGAGCTCGTCTGCAAAACAAAAGCAGAAGGAAATGACAGTCAGTTTCACAAAAAAAGAACGAATATTTTCGTAAAAAGACGAAACAATTATTATTATTATTATTATTATTATTATTATTATTATTATTATTTTATAGATCGCCTGGTTATATATTTAGCAGTGCCTCTTGTTCATTTGTAAAGCTACAATCACTAAAGTGTGTCACATTAGAACTACTGACAACTGGACAACTGGGGTACATCTGATTATTTGAGGTGCAAATTAAAAACGTTTATACCCCTTTCCCAATAAACAAGAAAGTTTGTCGAACAAATATTTACTGCTAAATTACTCCGTGATCTTTTTTTCTGCTTTAAAGGGAACTGTAAGCCTACCTGCTAGACCACTTGGGGGGGGGGGGGAAGCAACAAGTGTGCGGTTTAAGTAAGAAATAAAAACAAAATGACCTGTTAGGCTTTAACTGAAGACACTTTGTTAATGCGCTGATGGAGAGACTGCGCAAGGCAGCAGGAAAAATGGCCCAGTGAGAGTCGGCAGTGTAGCCGAGCCATACACACTCCATGCGTGTTCTCCCCGGAGGGAAGTCGGAGGCCTAGTCGTAGCCTACATTACCACAACCAGCAATGCCATGAAATTTATCTGATCGTTTTGACAAATGAAATATCGGTTCAGACTAACCTTGAAGATGCTAACAACGTGTAAAAATCAGTAAAACTATATCCCTTAGCCTACACGTTGCCTTTATTTACAATACACTATAACAATATTTTTAAAGTTAAGTGATAAAAGACCACCCTTGTCCAAGTTAAAGTTTATTCTTAATCTAAACAAAAGAAACGCCTGCTTTTGTTTAATGTCCGGTCATTTTCCCGTTAAAATAAAGAGAACAGCTCCTCTGTGTGTGTGTGTGTGTGTGTGTGTGTGTCTTTTTGCATAAGTTGCATCATTAAAGCAGAAGAAAACGATGTGTTTTTCTCTGTTGCTATGCGCGTATGGCTTGCATTAACTTTTAGGAGCTGAAATAAATCGAATACAAAGTCAACAAATAATTAACAGTTCTTCACCCCCCTCTAAAAGACTTCAATGCTTATATTTCATGCTCTCTGCCAACGATAACATTTTCGGTGCAAAAATGCGTTGCCTGATTATCCTGACTATAAAAGTTATTGCAGTCCCATTTGCAGAGTTGCACAGGAACATACGACTAGGAACAAGCGCAGCCTAACGTGCTTTTTAGAAGATTTTTAGAAGAACTGATACCGAGCATCAGACAAGCAATTCCTACCCTGTCCCATTTCCAACCCTGCGCATTTTTGCCTAGATATAATTTGGGGGGAGAGAGAGAGAAAGAAAGAAAGAACGAGAGAGAGAGAGAGGGAGTGAGAGACCATCTGCGTTTTAATGAGTTACTTCAAGTGCCAAAAGTAATTTTCATACATTTTATCCGCTTGTTTTTGTCCAATTTTTCAACTACCGACATGAACTTTGTTGGGAAGTATCTGGCTTTTTATTGTTTTTTTTTATATAGTTGTCGTTATATATAAAAGATTTGTATCTTATCATAATTAAATGTTCACTTGTGTAAAACCGATATTTGATAACCAGTACTGAATAAGGTGCAGTATTGAATACTGTGCACAAGACGCTTAATTCTATGCTTATGCCAATTTGCATCAGTTATTCTATTCATAAGAAGTTAAATGTTTTTTTAACTGTCCCGTAAAGACGAAGTCCACGAGTATTTATATGCAACAAATATCTTGTCACAATATGCATTTTTGTCACATCACCATGCTCTGAAAAACTCTTGGTCCAACATAACCAACATGCACGTAGATAAAAACTGTACAAAAAAAGAGCTTTAACTGACGTGAAACTTCTACACAAGTTCACCCTGTTGTATTCTGTTTGTGTGCCTTTGACTGAGCTGGTTCATTACTGCAGTGCAGAGACAGTGATGGTTACCTCAACACTCAATCAGATTACACTCAAAACTCTCCAAAGAGGATTTGGGTCACATCAATTCAAATCCACACAAGAATATGAGGCTTTTTTTCTTCTTTTTTTCAAATAACATCACTGGGATGCTAATAGGCCACTGGGAGTGAATATGCCTAACAATTCATTTGTAGAATATCGAAAACGGTTCATTTATTTAACCTCTCATTGCTCAAATATATTGCTAATATAACTACTAAAATATAATCAGTGCAAAAACAAGGTGTGTATCGAACTGCTTCATAGTGCCTTTTGACGCAATTTAAATTAATTGAACATATTCTTAAACTGACATACAATAGCTAAAATAGTTTAGTATATAGTCTATAACTCTGCACTCCTGTCCAATGGATCAATCAGAAAAACTGCCAAATGATCTACAGAGTAGCATACTGTAATCCTACATGTTCTTTTAAGTTAATTGAGGTTACATTACGACCATTGAGGTGGCATTTCTCCATCTGAAAATTCAACACTGGATTTCTTCTAGACAGGCAGTGAATCTCTGGTGTAATATGAAATGATATAAAAACACGTTTTGACTGTTTGCACGCGAGGATTTTGGGCGGAATGATTTATTGCCTTCATTTAGAAAGTGTCCCAATTAGGGCTTTACTGGCGTCAATGTAAAGCCAATTTAATCGTAGCATATACGCCCCAAGGTCCGAGGCGGAGTTACAATTAGAGCTAAATTGTTCCCCAAATAAGAAGATCATGCTATTGTTAAAAAGCTCTTTGTAGAGGCAATGAAAGTTTCTTAAACATGCTGATTTTATTTTAAGATAAAGATGGCATGTTGCTTTGCATCAATTTTAGTATCCGGTCCTCTTGGCTTTTTCTACCAAAACGTTAATAATCCTGTCTTCAAACAAAATGATCAACTGCCAAGACATCCAATTTTAAGCAAAATGATGCGCGCGCCAGGTCTAAACTCTGTACTTGAAACCTGGAAGTGTGAAGAAGTGTCTTCTGCAGTTCTCCTAGAACAACATACACAAAATAAGTCATGTGAATGCAGAAAATAATTAGACAAACCTTTTCCCCTGTCTACAAAACTTGTTATGGTATTCGCAGACTTGGAAGAGCGGAAAAAGCTCGAGTTTAGCCCCAGCTTTTCAGCAGCAGAATAAGTCCTGTATATGGAGAGCATGTAATCATGTGGCACAACCGAGTTCTTAAAATCATCCCGTCCACTCTGACCGGTGGAGGACGCAAACACCTCTTTAAGAAATTTGGGTGACCTTTGCCCATCATGTGGGCTCCTGGTGCCCCTGTTCCTTTTCGGCCCCGAGGAAGGCACGATTGCGGCCGACCGGGTGCACGGTAAAGTCCACAGGAAAACCAAGAGCACGCATAGCGCTAGTGTTCGAGAGGCGTCCATAGCGGCGGTGTCCCAAATGTGCGCCGAAACCTTCTCCACAGTGAAGCCGGCGTTTGGGTTCGCTTTTACTCACAGGCGGTGTAAGGAACAGCAGTGACGTGAGCTCACTTTGCGCTCTGTTCACGCACCAGCGTCGAGACCGACAGAGCCGCTGGGACACGCCCACCCGCCGCGCGCTCACACAATTACTGAAGTCTCTGCCCACTTCTGTCCATCTCGACGCTGGGACAGGGGGGAAAGCGCGCACGAGGGAGGGGGAGCCGCAAAGCCTCCGGGCGACGTTAGGCCGACATTACAAGCGGACTAACATAGCTGACAAGGGTTAACATGTCGACAGAAATTCACACAGATATATTGCACTGGCTACAGCTGAACTTTATCATGCAGAAAGTTTCATGCAGATCCAAAAACAAAGAGTTGTAGATTACTCATTGTGCGAATGCTACTGTAAACTGCAAACAACATTTTTTTTTATTTGAAAGAAGCATGAAAATAAAGATAAATTAAAGCAAGATGCAAGATTTTTATCATAGCCTACTTAATACCCTCTTTTATTGCTATATACAGAGTCTATGATATTAGTGTCTGTGTCATTTCCAAGATTTTTACGTAGACTATAAAATGATAAATAGCCTATCAGTAAAATGTCTCACGTGGATTGCACGCTGTGTAGATCAGTAATGGGCAAGTGAAGTGAGGTCGGAAAGCGTCCTGTGTCGTTTACAGTCTCGCGTTTTCTGGAGCTGCACTGCCCCCTGTCCGTTATTTACCGACACGATAATAATAAAAATAAAAATAAAGCCAAGTGAAAGCTTCTGCAAAACTGACTTTGAGAGGCTTTCATTTTCTTTTTGCAAGTTAACTTGAGTCAATATTCTTTATGCGGCGTCTTTACTTTTGGCTATAGCCATTCTTTAACCATGAAGTAACACCGTGTGAATAAGCTATAAAGAGCCGGGATAATAATAAAATAATACTTTTAAAATAAATAATAGTAAATAACAACAACAATAACAATAATAATAATAATAATAATAATAATTATTATTATTATTATTATTATTATTATTATTATTATTAAAAATTAGAATAATAATCATCATAAACATTTAAGCAAGCAACCCAAGTTAGAAGCTTTCAGCAGTAAACAACAATAACAATAATAATAATAATCATTATTATTATTATTATTATTATTATTATTATTAAAAATAAGAATAATCATCATCATCATATCATAGACATTTAAGCAAGAAACCTAAGTTAGAAGCCTTCAGCAGTCCTATGAGGGGATTTTAGATAAAACAAAGACATTTGTTTAAACATGTATGTATACCTATAAAGGGAAAGGAGTGGCAATAATAATAATAATAATAATAATAATAATAATAATAATAATAATAATACATTTGATGTTTTTATGTTGATGATGATGATGATGATATTAGGCCTAATATTATAAACACGAATCCCACTACTCTGTAGTGTAAACAGTTTAAATGTCTGTGTGATTGATTTGGCGAGAAGTAGCTCCCACTTCCCTCCCATTTCCTTTTTCACCATGTTCTCTTGTACACCAAGACTGTATTAATATCTCCAAGACTGTATTAATATCTCCAAGACTGTATTAATATCATTCGATTAACAAATTTCTTTCATTTATTAATATTAAGTAATAACAGCATTAACATTAATTGTACTTCAATATTTATCTATTAATACAAGACAACCTAAAATATTTTATAATTAACTAATGGACATTAGGTGTTACGGTGGCGCAGTGGGTAGCACCGTCGCCTCACAGCAAGAAGGACCCGGGTTCGATCCCCGGGTGGGGCGACCTGGG
>JANCOA010000049.1:11172654-11184459 GCA_024363135.1 Leptodoras oyakawai
CACAGAAACATTTCATGGATTTTCAGGAACAAGTTTTATAATATCTTTGTGTGAAAGGCGCTCTACAGTAAAACTGTTTAAATAAAATAAAAATGATAGCAGGGTATACTGTTTGGGGTTATTTTCATAATGTGTAGATGCCAAGTTAGTATTTATAAACTATTAATGAGATATCCATGAATATGCGAATAATCTGAACTTTACCAAAGTGACTATTTTTAGTTTTAGTTCTTGGAGCCATATCATTTCTTCATTGGTATATTAAATATACATGTGGAGCATTTGGTTAGGATTTAATTTTAATAACTGGATTAGGGTGACACGCTCAACCCTGACACACAGATCTCAATAATCTGCCTTATAAGGTTCCATAGGAGAATCCTCTCCACTTAGGCAGCTGACTAGGTATAGGCTGGGTATAGGTATAGTTTTGAGACACACCCAGAAACATTTCAGTGTCGGCGCATTTGTGAACACAAGGCTAGTGATACTGAATATGAGCCTTCTAAGTAGTATGTGAATATAGTGCCCGTTACCTTTGGTAAGTAAGACTAGCATGTTTCACTAATCAGAAGGGTAGTATGTGGATTTTGCCCCTAGGCAAGTGTACAAACCCTGGGAGCAGTTGCTTCCATGTGTTTAAAACGGCACAGCTACATTTGATCAAAACCTGAGAAAGGAATTTACTAGATGTTATCATTGATGTTGAAGTTACTAGATTTACCATTGTAGCCTACACTTGACATTAAAGGAGTCCCATGAGTCTCTAAGCAAGAGCTGAAGTCTGTCACATGGATTTTTCTGCTCAAACAGCGAAAACAGATTCACCTCTTCTGTTAATAACCAGGTGTATTAGGTGTGATGAAGGGTCTCCAGACTGTGCTGAGCCGTACAGTGCTGCAGTTGGGTGACCCTGTGGAAATGTGTAGAAATCTTGTCATGTTTTAAAGCCTGTTGACATAGTGGCTGCTAACCTGGTGCCTGTGAGATTGCGATGTCTAGTGTTCCCAGTGTGTATGAGCTCAAGGATGATGCATCAGTTTCTGTCTGTAAAGTCGTGTTTTGCATATAAACTGTAGACAGGCAGTTATGATCCAAAGCATGTCACCTTATGTCACTCTTCAATTCTGTACACCTGATGATAACTCAGTTCTGTCCAATGAAAAAGCCTAAAACTGAACAGTGACTATTTCTATTCTGTTGTGCCTCTCCTCAGCATGAAGCCTTTGTGATAGGATGAGAAGCCCAGTGCCACGGTTCAGGGACGTTGAGAAGCAGGCGAGCAGCTTGCAACCTGTGCAGTGTGTTCCTCCTTGTCATGACAGACAGAGCACCATGTGGTTCGTTCGGGACGCCTGTGGCATTGTCTGTGGAGTCATCACATGGATGCTTGTATTTTTTGCGGACTTTGTCGTGCTGTTTGTCATGCTGGTTCCATCCAAGAACCTCACCTACAGCTTGATGAACGGTGTAGTCTTTAACAGCCTCGCCTTCCTGGCTTTGGCTTCCCACTTCAGGGCCATGTGCACAGATCCGGTAAGTTCACGTTCAGTCAAAATTAAGAAAGAAGGACGTGTATCGAACCAGAAGTTAAAGTCCAGTTTTGTTTTTAGGGGGCCGTACCAAAAGGAAATGCCACAAAAGAATACATAGAAAGTTTGCAGCTGAAGCCGGGTCAAGTGGTGTACAAATGTCCTAAATGCTGCAGCATCAAGCCTGACCGAGCTCACCACTGCAGGTAAGAACCACAAGCTGTAGGTTGCAGATTTGCTTAGACATACACAGTTCCAGTACATATAGCCAGCATATATACATAAATATATACATAGAGTGCCATGACAAAGTGTTTGCCCCTTCTTCTATTTTTCCTCATTTGTTACATTTACATCTTTCAGATCATTAAGCTAATTTAAATATCTAAGATAAAGACAACACAAGGAAACAGAAAGTAGCTCTTAAATGGTCACTCCATTTATTGAAATTCAAGATTTATTCAAAATCTCTGTTTATTCAAACATTAAACAGGAAGTTCATGCTCAAACCCCTCAGTGAAGCCAAATTAAAGCACTTCTGCAGAGAAGAGTGGGCGATTTTCCTCCACTGCAACATAAAAGACTCATTGCAAGTCGTCGCAAACATTTGATTGCAAAGGGTGGCACACCCAGTTATTAGGTTATGTGGGCAATTACTTTTTCACATGGGTGATATAGCAAAAATAGGAGAAATTGGTTTGTTTGCAACTTTGGCCCATCTGTGGCATGATAGGATCATTTGCTAAGTTTGTCTTCACAATCTTCAGAAGTTTGCAACTGTTTTCTTTGCTTTTTTTTTCCTTCTTTTTCTTTACTCTTTTTTTTAAATCCTCATTTCATTTAATCAGTGTCTGCAAACGATGCATTCGAAAAATGGACCACCACTGCCCATGGGTCAACAACTGTGTTGGTGAAAATAACCAGAAGTATTTTGTACTCTTCACGGTACGTAACACACTTGGGTGTGAGTTAAGAGCTTGTTAGTATTATTATAATAATAATAATAATAATAATTATTATCTTTATTATTAACAACCACGGCAACGGGCAAAGCCCTATCGCCCTATCATCCAGAGATTGCGAGTTCGAATCCGGGTGATGCTATAGCTGCCTGTAGCCGGGAGCTCAGAGAGCAAAATTGGCCATGCTCTCAGGGTGGGAGGGGCAGCATACCTTCCCACCCCATGTCAATCAGCGCGACACTGTCCAGTCACGGGCGTCTGTGAGCTCACGTATACAAGAGGTGGGCGGGAGCGCTCTCCTCCAAGCGCGCTACACCGCTCCCAAAGGTTGCATGAGTCACAGCTTGAAAAGAGGCGGCTGTTGGCGTCACGTGTATCGGAGGAAGCACGCGAAGGCTCTGCCCTCCTGGACTGGCAGTTCGCCATGTGACAAGGGGGGAAGGAGTGATGGCTGGGAATTGGAGACGACTAAATTAGGGAGAAAAATCGGGGGAAAAATAAAATAAAATAACAACGGCGACAACGATGTTGTTGTTGTTATTATTATTACTTTTGTACTAGTAATTGTTTGTCCGTGTTGCCAGAGGTTTTAAAATGCACACAGGTTTTTCAAGTGTTACAAGACTACTCCCTTGTAAGTTATTTCTGATAAAGGTAAAGAAGTTTAAGACAACTTCTTACCTGGCTCATTCAGGCAGTCTGATGAAAAGTATTGCATACAAGATTTTTCTTGAATGTTTCTGTGAATTGTTTATCTGACTCTTTGTCTCGGTTTGGTTAATGTGAGCAACAGGAAGAGGGATGGATTTCATGTGCAGGAGTGGCTCACTGTACTATGTGTTTCTTTACATTTCAGATGTACATAGCACTCATCTCTTTGCATGCCTTGATCATGGTGGTTCTTCATTTTTTGTACTGCTTTGAAGATGATTGGACAAGTAAGTAAAAGCATTTATGATTCCATTAGAAATTACAGAAAAATCACATTCAACTTTTAAGATCCTGTCCTCTTTAGATGCCTAAAAAATCCTGTTTTAGCCTGTTGAAAAAAAAAATTAAATAGCCATTTAGATATTAAATAGATATTTAAATCGATGTTATATATTGTGGACGCAACTGTACAACTGTAGAAAACTGTAGACTCATTAATAGTTGGATGCATTTGAATAGTAAATCAAAGTTAAATCAAATTAAAAGTCTTGACCACTGAGCTAGGCTCAGATATTTGCTACGACTGCTGGTGTGTATACATACACCAATATCATTCTTTTACAACTAAATACATGCCAATTACTTGGGCAGTGGTACCAGTTTTTATGTGTTTTATACCACATGGTACCAGTTTTTAAGCATTATATGTGTTGGTGTTATGCTCTTTTATCCTTTCATCCATGTAGAATATATATGCATAAGATCACATTCTTAATTTAATCTGCCTATGATGTATCATATTACACAGTTGTATTAATAAAATACAGTATATTGAAGTATCCACTTGCTCCCTGTGTACCATAGTTACAGATCCCCTTACAATTAATAGCTGATAAAGGACATTAGTTAATCTGACCCACAAGCCCAATTCCACTGAAGTTGGGACATTGTGTAAAACATAAATAAAAACAGAATACGATGATTTGCAAATCCTTTTCAACCCATATTCAATTGAATAAACTACAAAGATAACGTTTATTGATTTTTGCAAATATTCACTCATTTTGAATTTGATGCCTGCAACACGTTCCAAAACAGTTGAGACAGGGGCGTGTTTACCGCTGTGTTATATCACCTTTCCATTTAACAACACTCAATAAGTGTTTGGGAACTGAGGACACTAATTGTTGAAGCTTTGTAGGTGGAATTCTCTCCCATTCTTGCTTGATGTACAACTTCAGTCACTCAACAGTCCGGGGTCTCCGTTGTCATATTTTGTGCACCACACATTTTCAACGGGAGACAGATCTGCACTGCAGTGCTGCCTGAGGGATAAAAGGTCATGGTTTCTCTGAGTCTTTTGATGATATTATGGACTGTAGATGATGATATCCCTACATTCTTTGCAATTGCTTTTTAGGAACTATTTGCTCATGCAGTTGTTCACAAAGTGGTGACCCTCGCCCCATCCTTGCTTGTGAATGACTGAGCCTTTCGGGGATGCTCCCTTTATACCCAATCATGACACTCACCTGTTTCCAATGAACCTGTTCACCTGTGGAATGTTCCAAACAGGTGTTTTGTGAGAATTCCTCAAATTTCCCAGTCTTTTGTTGCCCCTGTCCCAATTGTTTTGGACCTGTTGCAGGCATCAAATTCAAAATGAGTGAATATTTGCAACAAACTATAAATTTTATCCGTTTGAACATTAAATATCTTGTCTTTGAAGTGTATTCAATTGAATATGGGTTGAAAACGATTTGCAAATCATCATATTTATTTTTTTTATGTTTTACACAACGTCCCAACTTCATTGGAATTGGGGCTGTAATATAGTCTCTTCAACACAAGCAACATGTAGTAGCTGTGTCATCCTGCTCTTTACCCTTGACTGCATGTTAAGCACCCACCCTTTCCCCTCCAACCCCAGAATGCAGTACCTTCTCACCTCCAGCAACAGTCATCCTCCTCATCCTCCTGTGCTTTGAGGGTCTCCTCTTTCTCATCTTCACTTCTGTGATGTTTGGCACCCAAGTCCATTCCATCTGTACGGATGAGACGGTGAGTGACCCGAACCCCTTGCCTCCGCCATTCTTTCCAACTTTGCTCTAAAAAATGGCTGTAGACATGCTTTTGGGTTCTGCAGCCAATTTTTGTATGTTTAAAATGATTAATAGTGCTGATTTAGGTTTAGTTTTTGGTTTCCTGTTGAACATTGTGGTAAGTTCACCTTTTCACTCAAAATCTGGTATTTAGAACACCTTAGACATCAAAAACTGTGCAGTACTGACCCAGAAAAGGATAGTCAGACATAACACCATTCCCCACTAGCAGAGATGCGTTATAACTGGGTCATTCTTTGGCCTAAAATTAATTTTCTTTGACAGTATGCTTAGGTTCATTCATAGGGTATTCTATTGCACATGCCTGTTCTGCCACCACAAGGCTGTGAAATGGTGAAATTAGGTAAAATTATCAGGTAACATTATTAACAAGGACCCATGACATCCCTTCCTTTAACCATCTTAAAATGTACTTTGGCTTGGTTTCAGTACAGTCAGCAAAAGAGGATTATCCATTTGCTCCCACTAGACATTTGTCTTTGAATCTTTTAACTAGACATTTTATATGGAAGAAATGGTTACATTATTTAAATGTCTTTTAGGGTTTTTTTTTTTTCTCCTGTTTAAACCAGAGAATAAATCAAGTTGTATATGTTGAGTTCAAACATACGTTGATTTGTTTCTGGTACATCTTCTGTGTTACTCAGCTAACTAACAAACATTCTCCGCTTAAGCTCACAGAGCCTTTCATACAACTGACCTGTTTGCACGTTACTACTTTCATTTTCTCAGTTAGATTGCATTATAGCAGTGACTTGCTAAGAAAATTTTGAACATGGCAGTTTTCTAGAGATGGAGTTAATCAGTCTCATCCACTCTGAAGTTTTGGTTGTCTCTTGTTTTTAGGGTATAGAGCAGTTGAAAAAGGAAGAGAGAAGATGGGCTAAAAAAACTAAATGGATGAACATGAAGGCGGTTTTTGGACACCCCTTTTCAATAGCATGGTTTAGTCCATTTTCTACACCTGACCACGGGAAAGCTGACCCCTACCAGTACGTGGTCTGAGGTCAGGAAGAATAGCCCTTTCCCTTCCCTTTCCAGCTTTACGGTAGAGACTGGAGTTCACTGGACCCGGTTAATTCCAGAAATGCTCTCCAGCATCCGTGACTGTAATCCTGACTTGAGCAATGTGTCTTGCATTACATTTACCGGTGGGACTATTTTATTGCTGTAATGCAACCTATATATAAAACATTTAGCCCATATCTTATATCTTTGCATCCATTCTGTTTTCCGCAAAGGTAAACTTCAGGACCGGAGCTCATTTTACACCAGATGGAGTAACTGCTTAGGCAGTGTTGCAGTCTTGTTTGCATGCCGTTAATCAGTGAAGCCTTTGGCTGCATTGCCATATCTATCTATTGTGAAGAAGAGGCTCACCTCTTTTAAGTGAGCCAACTTGCTTTGTCTTTCCTATTGCTGGAATGTCATCAGGGTTCTCTAGACTTGATGCTTCTAATCACATGCAGATTGATTGATTCTGTAGGCCGTGATCAGTATCTGACTTGGTTAGTAAAGCTTAATCACTTAAAGCCACAATGTGAAACAGCTTGAGTCTTATTTATGCGAATTCGTAGTAATTACTGTGCAAGGATCTGATTCCATTACTGCTTATGATGACGTATGTAATTTTATTATAGTAAAGAGCGTGTGATGATAAACTCAACGTAAACTCATGCTTTTTAGTTAAGTGGAAGGTGTAACTTTTACTGAAGTTACAACAAGGCAAAAACATTTGTAGTTGATGAATTGCTACTGCAGAAATACTAAAGATGTGGCTTTTATTAGGGCGACATGACCCGTCACATCACCTCACTAATCAAGTGCTTGCATCTTGCCATGCATGTTGCATCACTTCTGGTGTAAAATGGGCTTTAAAAATGTTATTCAATAACTTTATGTACATGTATACTCGTATTCATATGTCTATATTAAATATGATATTGGGAACAAGGGAAGGGGTTTATTCTTTGCCAATGTGTACCATTTAATTTCTGTAAAACTCCAGCCAAACATCTTTTACGTCCTGATTATTGATTAACCTGCTTTCTTTTTTTTTTTCTTTTTTCTTTTTTTTTTTTTTAATTAACATTGTTCCTTGTTTTCTTTTTCCATGGATGGCCCAAACACAGCCTGTTATTATCCTTCCTGTCCTTTGTTATTCCCAGTCAGGAAGAGTGTAAAATGTAGTTAGGAAAGATGGATGTAAAAAGAAAAAGAAAAAAGTATTGTTACTACTGAATGATGAGTCAAGATATCAGTATATGAAGACCTTATAAGAAGGTCTTATAAATCAGAAATGTCTTATAAATCAAGCACTTCTGCAGAAGCATAAGATATAAGACACATGGGGTTCCTAATAAGATCAATTCAAGATATTATAATAATTATAAAGCACTATGACTGCTGAGGGAAACCGGCTCATTGTGACTCGTTTAAAATGATTTACTTTAAATCTGTAAATAAAGTCTATATGATTTTTTTATTTTTTATTTACCATTTATAACAGCTATGATACATGTGTGTTTTTCTCTTAGATATTTGATAGCTAATGAGGATTTCTTTTAAGAGTCATTTAATATTCATAAAAATCCTTCAAAGTAAAGATGTATTAGATATATTCATGTTTAGTATTTGTTTAAAATATGTTCATTTGGTTTAAAGGTTTAAAGGTGCAATATACCTTTTTCTTTTAAGTGTTCCTAGACTTTACTCTTGCCAGTTTCCAGCTTTCAGCCTTTTATTTGTATATTTCCAGCCCAGAAATTTGCTCCGCGTAAACAGTAGTGCTCATTTAGGGAAAACGGATGGGTTTGGGTTCGCTTTAGGGAATGTGGAAATCTTGTTAATATTCTAACTGACATTACGATTAGTCTCACAGGTAGCAGAAGCTATTCCTCACTGGGTACATACTAACCTTTTCCTAAACCCATAAATGTTTTTGTTTTCTTTTTCAGGTGCTGGTCTTTTAAAATGAGTAGTTCCTTGGTCCGTTTTATGATTCTGTACACAATGGCTGTGCTTTATTTTTACAGAAGTGTCATGAGAAGGTTTTACAGTTGGTGCTTTTTTTTTAAACGAATAAGCTAAAGTTAACAAAACAGTTAAGTGGGCATTACAGGGTGTATGAATGGCAATCACTGGGAATTTTGGAGTTTTCAAGATTAAAGTGAAAAAGAAATCCTTGCTTGTGTTCTGCACTTTTTTTATCTGAATGTCCTGAAACTCCTGGTATTATTCTCTTGTTCTTTTTGCTCTCTCACTCTCATTTTCTGTTCCTGTCTTTCAGTAACTAATTCTTTCTGTTCTTTTTTTCTGTAGATGTTTGACTTTTTACATGTCTGTGACTGTGTCTTAAAATGCTAAAAGGTGAATGATTTATTTAAAAAAAAACAAACAAAAGTGGTGCCATTCTGATTGATATGAAATGGAGGTAAGCCTTGATCACCGCTGGCTGCAAAGCCAGGTAAATCCCACCTGTTAGATTTGCTGCCTGAATGCATGCTGATGCTGAATCTGGAACGCTAGACTTTCTTTTTCTCTTTCTTTGCAGAGAACATTATGAATGCTGAAAGCATGCTGCATGTGCACTGTGCTTCTTATTCATCCATATGTGACATTTACTTTAGTGGGGATTAGTTCAGCACTCTCCACAGTGCCTCCTGCACACCTACAATTACAAACATTTCTCCCACATCCCACATTATCCATCCCATAGTGTCACTGTGCTTTATTTTTCTAGTGCATTCAGTGGAATTTCAGTTGGTGGATGTTTTCTAGTTCTCAAATAAGCTCTTGCGTCTAAACATTGTGTTCTGTTTTTTTTTTTAGGGTATTGAGCGACTAAAAAGAGAGACTCCAAGATGGGAGAAGACTAATTGCTGGGAGGCCATGAAATTAGCATTTGGCGGTCCTTTTTCTCTGGCATGGTTCAGCCCCTTCTCTGACCTTTCCTGTAGGACAGATGACTCATCCAACATCCCTGAAGCCCCACAAGGGGAAATAATAGCAGAAGATGTCATTGAAATTCCATTACAACATTAAAAACCTACTAAACAATGCTTGCTGAGCCTTTAAGGCAACAGAACAGGACCTTCGGTGTGGTACGAGATGGGAATGGTGATCAAGCCCAGTTATATACATCAAGCCGAGTAGGGACTCCATAAAGAGTTTATCTGATGCTATTAATAAAGTGTTGATTGTGCACAACAAGCAACAGGAATAAAGGATTATTCTTATGAGATTTTGCTGCCCTCCAAATTGTATTAAGTAAGGGAAGAAGTCTTAGTCCAACTGCCTGAAAATGTATAATTAACCAAAGTTTTCAATTCTATTTTTTTTTTCCATTTTTCAGTCAATCCCATGATCTTACATATACAGTCAGAAATATGACAATATTACAGGGGTATTTTGATAGGAAATGCCATTTTCTGTTCAATTCAAACACAGATGACATTAGGACTATTCATGGAAATGAATCCAGGAATACACTGTGCACAGGGATTGATCACAGCTCTTACCAGACTAATAACTGGAGTGAAACCCCTAACACAGTGATCACACTATGACTTTATAAGTGTACTTTGTTTCACAGCTGTCTTAAACTTGAATTCTTTTGAAACGGTTTTTGTGAACTTTTGTGTAAAATGCAAATAAAAAGCAGACAGACTTGAATAAAAAGGGACGAGTTTACTTCAAATGAGCGTGCTCTTGCATTTTTGCATTACACACAAATATTTGTTCAGAGTTTCACAGTGCTTTAAGGACATGTCATGGATGTCAATACATACTTTAAAACAAGCACACCTCTAACTCAGACCGGGGTGAGATAAGCTTACCTTACTCGTACGATTTGAGAAAAGCCGGATTATGGTCATAGCCTGAAATTTCCTTACAAGCTTTTGTTTCAGAATCTTACTACGGGATATGCAGAGTCCGGTACGGCCCATACTGAAGACGGCAGCACAACAGACTGAACAAGCTCAGTGCCAGAGCTGAGCTTGGCTATAGGCATCTCAATGACTGTGCAGTCACCTGCACTCTATACAACCTTGCAAAACTGCTGAGGTCCAGTTCACTATAATGCATAATCCCAGTTGTGTAAAAAAATCATTACATCATGGTGATGAAATGCTTCCTGAAGAATTGTAATGACACAAAATAGCACTGCCACCTCACTGCAAGTAGGTCCCAGGTTCAGTTCCCCCAGCAAGGTGACCCAAGTTCTCCCTGTGTCTGTGTGGGTTCCTTCAGGGGCTCTGGTTTCCTCCCACAGTCTAAAACATGTATGTTAGGTACATGAATTGGAGATACCAATCTCTCCACATTGATGAGTCTGAAATACTAACCTCTCCTATCATGAATGTAACCACTATGTAAAAAAAACTAATAAACAAACAAAAGGAGTACAAAAAGGATTCAGAAAACTTGGCTGTATAATTTAGAAACGATCTTTTCAAACTGCATAGCAAACACAGCTGAGAGATCAGTTATCCTTTTTCACATCTAAATGGTGGTCCTGGAGAGAAGATCTGTGCAAGATGAAAAGCCCCAACAAGGTTAGTGAGAGACCAACCCACCACAACAGGGCATGGCTTTCTCCAAAGATCACATGTCCGAGGAATGCCTGAAAAAAAGGCAACAGCAAAGACTAAGAGCACATCAAAATGACATTTACATTTAGTTTTTGTGTCTAAATGTGTTAATTCTGGTTATACCACAGCACTGTTAGATTCTCTACATTTCTATAATAGCAGATCTGAAAAATAGTGCTGTCAGTAATTCAAATCACAGTTTTTTGTTCCAGTACACACACATGGACATGGAAGAGCAGTTGGAAAGTGGAATCCCTTTATGCTGGCAGACTGCTGTTGGACAATAAAGAAGCATGTTCCTGAGGCCAAATCATAGGCAATCAATCATACAGACTGTACATTTTGTAAGTATATTTGCACATGTTTTAAGTGTAAAGCAGCCATATTTATGAATAAGTACTATATGTGGTGTGACTTAAAAACCATTCATGATAGCATAATTCTAAAAACAGGTTCAGAATCAGTGTAAATAGTACGATAAGGTGCAGCGATGTTAGTTGAACAAAGAGTTTAAATACGGTGTAATTACAGATTAAAAATGTGTTGCTATTTAACAAAGGAAATTAGATCATTGCAGATGAGGTGATATGGTAAAGTTTTCTTTGAGGAGACGTATATTTTACAATTGTGAAAAGAGTCTCCAGTGTCAGTGCTTTGTGTGTGTACGTTTTCAGCCACGGAGAAGGATGACGTACTTTGTAGTTTCTCAGTAATAAGACACTGAAAAGGAGAACAGGAATTAACTTGTCCACAACGTAAATGTAACTACAAACATTAAAAATGCTGACACTGTCCATTAATAAACCAAAAAATGTTTATATACACAAAACAGGAATAACATATAAACTGAGACTGCTGTGGTATAGGATGAATAAAGTTTCTTTTGGGACATTCTGATCAAATGATCAACTTCTTGGCAAAGAGTCAGTAGCCCTCTGCTTCA
>JANCOA010000049.1:11209713-11219829 GCA_024363135.1 Leptodoras oyakawai
TATGTGTGTGTGTGTGTGTGTGTGTGTGTGTGTGTGTGTACTTGTACATGACCGTATTTAATATGTCTATATACATTTTAGATTTTCTTTTCAAGACCGTTTTACTTCAGGAGCTCATTGGAGCTCACTGCATGATGAACAGTTTTTGCCTAATTACGTACACAGCTAAAATACAAACCTTATTTTTAAATATTAAATAGATTAATGCTCCTGTATGCATCAATATCAGTAGCGCAGTCTGTCGACTCACATTCCACCTCATCCTAGTGGAGCTTAAGCATGTTTGTTCCATTCATTTCATTTCAAGCTCTTCTTGTTTACTCATTTTTGGCTGTTTGGTCTTTTACTGTTTTCTGACTCAGTCTAAATTGTGCCAACTGCAATTACAACATGCTCAAAGACATAACATGAGACAGTATGACAGTAAATAGCATATTTATGTTTAATGTGCTTCCCTATGTTGGTTTAATAAGTGTCATTACTGCACCAGCACTTTGTTCTTTCATATTCGTAACATTGTGGTATATTATGTTTTCAGTAGACACAAAGATAGAGCAGGACATTATATTTTGGCAGATATAAACCATGTTCCTCACAAAGCTGGAGTAGCTCAGACCTCGATTAGAGCAATATGCAATATCTTTTGTTGGCTAGAAATGAAAGAAGTGCACTACCCTTTTCATTATTGTTCAAAAGTCACAGTATTTTTTAAAAACCCATTTCATTCAGCCATATTACATTTTCCACAGGGCTCAACAGAGCTCCCAAAGCAAACTGCTGACGTTCTGACACTTGTTTTCAGGACCTTTTAACTTCTGTTAAAATTCTAACTGTATAACCTAATGGAACAGAGATTTATATAAGGAATTAATTCTTTCAACAAGTTAGGCTAAAGGCAGCCAGATTGAAAATCATTTAAACCAGCCGAAGCACAAAGCGGGTGTTCTGGTAAATACTTCAACACACTATACTATGCTAGCAAGGGATCTTATCATAGACAGAAAGATATTCGCCAGTGATGAGTATATAGGTATAGCTCCAAAAATGAAGAATTTATGATCAAGGTCCAGTGAAAATGTTATAGCAGCTTGGGAGACGTCCTTATCCAGATGGACTTACATTTTATCGCCCAACAGTTGCAGCTTGGTGGTGCTGGGATTTGAACTCGGGGAGGCTCAACACTTGACTAGATCGTCTTAGGTTTTCCGTTAATTGTGCTAATTTACTTTTTAAAAAGCCGGTTGACAATAATAAAATATAAGTGTCCAGCCAGAATGGTACACTCATTGTGCCAGGTTGTTTTATATGCTGTTTTGTATATATGCAACATGTGGAATCAGTACTGATGCAGAAAATGGCATTTGTAAAAATCAAACTCATGAATCATTAATGGAGTGATTGAAAGCATATAGGTGGGAATAACGGAAAAACAGTAGCACTGTTATAGTGTGGGGACTATATTCTGGTTTTGGTGCAGTCATCCCCTTTAGAAAGAAGAGTCAATGGAAATGAATGCAAAGTTATTCAGACTGATGATCTGTGATGAAAGAATTCTGTGCTGAAGGGAGTGCCAGGATAACAGTATCCCAATGCACTGGGCATAAGGACTCACTGAATAGTTCGATGAGGTTGGAAATTATGTATTTTTTATGCTATGGCCTTACCAGACCTCAGCCCAATTGAAGACCTATGGGAGATTTTGGTATAGTGTGTTAGACAGCGATCTCCAACACCATCATTATTAAAACATCAACTGAGGGAATTCCTGGAAGAATGATAGGACTCTAATTTACTAGTGCACCTCAAAAAAATGAGAATATAGTGGAAAAAGGTCATTTTTTTCATAATTTAATTAGTTCAGACTAATTCAGCACACACAACCACAAGACTGCTGACTCGACAGTTGGGGAGAAGGCGATCATTAACACCCTCCATGAGGCCACAGAAGGTCATAAATTCAGAAGCTGAAAAGGCTGGCTGTTCACAAAAGAAATATTCTAATCATTTGAGATACTGGATTTGCAGTGGTAGTCCAGTGGGAAGGTTTGGGGTTAAAACCCTGATCGGCTACTGCTGTCCTCTCTCCCAACACCCCACTTAAGGGGAATGGTTGCATCAGGAAGTGCATCCAGTGTAAAAACTGTGCTAAGATGCGGACTTGATCCGCTGTGGTGACCCCAAGGAATGGGAGCAGCCGAAGGTATTTGAGATACTGGATTTCTGCTTTTCATGAGCTACAAGCCATAATGATCAAAATGAAAAAAAAAATGCTTGAAATACATCTCTTGATGTGCAATGAGTATAAAATATATGACAGTTTACCTTTTTCAAATTAGATTGTGAAAAAACGTTTCATAGTGATGCTCTGCCATGGTGCATTGATTTGTAGCCCTTCACCTGTAGTGGCTCTGGCAGTGTGGTTCTTTACACTTCAGGAGTTAACCTGCTGTTGCTGTGAATAACACGAGTGAATTGCTTGTACTGCCACTAAGTTACTTAAACCAAAGTGCCTTTTTTCACACTCTTCTCATTCTATACCTATATTCTTGGTATATTCTATATTCCTATACCCAATTATATGTGTAGCACGAATCAGAGTGACTGAGAGGTCACTGAAACTCCTGGTTTGGTTGGGTCTGTGCTAATATTTTTCATCTACAAGCTTCACAGCCTTAATGGGTTTTTTTTCCCCAAAAAAAACTGTTTCTCTAAAATTGAACACTGAAATGAATGCGAGTGCACAAGGTGTGAAGTGTGAAGAAAGGAAAATTAAAACACCATATAGCTGCAGTCAGGCTGGAGATGAGCACCTTTTGACTTTGGCTATCAGGAATAACTGACAGTTAGCACATAGCAGCCATCTGTTCACCTGGCCCAGAAAGCCCTTTATCATTCTTGAGACTATGGAGAGTATGGAGAGTACTATTGAGAGTATGTTTCTAACAGTTCTAATGTTTACATGCCACTAAACATATCTGAAGGTTTGTACATCAAAATATTCATTAAAAGTGTATCAGATGTATTGAATAGTTGTATCTTAGTTGAACAAGAGGCATAGTTGGCTGATATATATATACATATACGGGACAGCTGATTCACTGATTATATACTGTCTGTTTAATTATGCACAGTAATTGTGAAACATTGATGCTCATAAAATGTAAAACAAAACCCTCTTCATTATGATGCCTCCAAATGCCATCAAATAAATGCATCCATTAATCTGTTCACACATTTCATTGGCTATTATGATTAACCCATAGGAATCATGCATGTTTCCCATTTCGGTTTGAAATATAGGAGACTTACTGTAGGAGTATGTCTCCTATCCCCCACTACCATTATCCCCCCGAACTTCTCCTGCTCACTAGGATGTTAGTTTAATCATTTGCAGTGAATCTGTCACAAAGCTATTTTATGTTGCTTCCTTTTTAA
This sequence comes from Leptodoras oyakawai, assembly GCA_024363135.1. NCBI lineage: Eukaryota > Metazoa > Chordata > Actinopteri > Siluriformes > Doradidae > Leptodoras > Leptodoras oyakawai. The sequence goes on from JANCOA010000049.1 coordinate 11,213,149, forward strand.
TACTATTGCTATGACAAGATTTGTCGATGGCAGCCTTGATTACGCTTTAAATAATTAAATGACAATCTCTGAATAGCACCATTGCTTCTGCCTCGTTAAACTTGTCAGTTTAATTGTACCGATCGAGCAGTGATTTTATTTTAAATATTTCTTTAGTCCACCTTTTTATGGATCAATATCTTAAAATAATGAAAATGCGTGATAAAATTTGATCATTCCAAATGCTCAAAATGACACGTGAAAATAATGATACACTACACAGTCTGTAAATAACGGCACTTGGTATTTGCTTGAAAGTATTTGAACCTTGTGTATAAGTTGTTGCTGTTGTCTGTCAGCCTGAAAATCACTTAATGCCTTCATGTCATTGAAGCAGCCAATTGTTAGGGTGAGGTTAGGCAAAAGAGCTGCGATTTGTCCAAACGGATAGGAATAGTCTAAAATCGAGGCTGGCGTTTTGCAAATTAAAGCTGGATGATGGATTGTGCTGACCTACAGAGCAATGCAATAAAGTCTGTAACATTCCTTAATTACTGACTGCACAGTGTGTGCCATATTCACACTGCAGCATTTATAGAGTGAGAAGAGGCTTCCTGAGCCACTTGAATGTTACACTTGACAGCCAGGGTCAAAGATCAAATGAATCTGAGTAAAAGAGGCAAAATGCTCATCTCATGGTGGCTGGAGATATAACTGGTCGTTATTTCCCATTAGGCTTGACCTTTTCCAGCTGCATTCATCTTAATGCTTGATTTCAGCCTGGAAAACGGGTGGGGACGGAGGGTTAGACGGGACATGCTGTTATTTTCCTCTCCACGTCTATAATATATGTGGTAATTCTATTACGTTGCATTAACGCTTTATTTCTGCACAACCTCATTGAGTCACAAATAAATTGTGTGTGCATGACTTCAGTTGAAACTCCTTGTATGCACACATGGTTAACATTTTTTTGCTGCGCAGAACAAATATGCAGCTTTTAAAAACATTCTGGGCCAGTGCCATATTAGAGAAAAATCCTCTTATGTGTGTGTGTGTGACAGAGAGAGAGAGAGAGAGAGAGGGGACCCTGATCATAAGGCTAGAGGTGTCTTATTACAGCCACTGCCATGGACTTTTCAAAGAGATATTTAGAACATGGAGAGAGAAAAAATGCATTGAGAGAATGAGCACATTGAGATGAAGGGAAAAGAGGAGAGCATATAGGAAATATAGGGAGTGGTTTTCTGTGTACTCTGTCTACATGTTGTCCTCTTATGTGTCCATAAAGCTGGTAAAAGCAGAATAATAACACCACATAAGCCATTTTACTGGGTGCAGACCAAGCTCAGCTGAGTGCTGAACGCAGACCGATTTTCCCAAACACATGAGACGAGAATGGCTTTTAGTTACGAACATGCACTATGCACATGGAATAGATTACGCTTTCTGTAGACGAAAAAGAATTCGATCACAGAGACAAATTGAAAATATTAAAGTTGATCCATTTTTAATGAGACATGAATTATGAAATTCTAGTCACATGAAGCACAGCACAGGGAAATCTTTCCTTATTGTACTTCAAGATAAAAGTCAAATAATTCCATATATTCAATTGGTTTAAAGCTAAAGGTACTTAGAGCAGAACTTGTGGTTGTCTGTATAATATTTAATATAGTAATATGGTAGATTCAAGGTACAGTCTGTAATTTTTGGTGGAGATGGATATTTATCTTTTTTTTTTATTTGAGCCAACACCTCCAAAGCCACAACTTCAAAATACACTGAAGTAAGAGAAAAAAACTGCTACTGTAGCCTATGCAAAATACACAGCAGTGGTTTCTTTGCTTTTCTCCCATAGACAGCTCTCTGATCTTCATGTGGGTTTATCCTTTTTTAAGTACAAATGAAGAAGAAGCCTTTGTTTGCCTTTGTTACACTTTACAGCACTGGGTCAACCATGACACTGCACACCTGAGGCTCACTCAGACTCACAGATTGGCAGTAGTAGGACTTGGATGCATGAACTTCTGATCAGTAACCACACTGAGTCACTACTGCTAAGTCTTAACAGGTGTTGGGGAATGTGATGATGTTTGGCAAAGATAAAATGGGGACAGAATGGGAATTGTTTGTGGAAAGTAGAGTCAGCATATGGAATGTTGTGACGCAAGCAGAGGTAGGAACTGTGTTGGGTCAAGTGTCGACAGGATAGGGTTGATCTTAGTGCATGCAAGGACAAGGTGAGGATGGTGTTAGGGCATGCTCAGATGGGATGAAGACTATCTTGGAGGATGGAAGACCATCTTGGAACAGGATGAGGACTGTGTTGGGGCATGCAGGGGCAGGATGAGGGCTGTGTTGGGGCATGCAGGGGCAGGATGAGGGCTGTGTTGGGGCATGCAGGGGCAGGATGAGGGCTGTGTTGGGGCATGCAGGGGCAGGATGAGGTCTGTGTTGGGGCATGTAGGAACAGGATGAGGACTGTGTTGGGGCATGTAGGAACAGGATGAGGACCGATTTGGGGCATGTAGGAACAGGATGAGGACTGTGTTGGGGCATGAAGGGACACCATAAGGACTGAATTTGTACATGCATGTACAGTATAAGGACTGAGTTGGGGCATGAGTAGACAAGACGAGGACTGAGTTGGGGCATGCAGGGACAGGGTGAGGCCTGAGCTTGGATATGCATGGACAGGGTGAGGACTCTCTTGGGGCATGCAGTAATGGGAGGAGGACTGTGTTGGGGCATGCTGTGACAGGATGGGGATGGTGTTTGGGTAAATGGGGACTGGATGAGCACTCTGTTGAGGCATGCATGGTTGGGGATGGTGTTGGTTTTACGTGGGTATGGGATGGGGATGGACTTGGTAGATGTAGGGATGGCCTGAGGATAATTTTGGAGCATGCAAGGATGTGGTGGGGATGGTGTTATGCCATGCTTAGTGTTGCTGGGATAGACTCCACTGCAACTTCGACCAGTGAAAAGCACTTACTGAAGATGAATAAATGACTAAAATTATTGTTCGTTATAGTGAGTTTTAAAGGGCACTCTCTGACGGCTACATCATGCTTTTAAAATATAATGTGTGTCAATACTGGATGTTTATAGGAATGGCCTCTATTTCTGTTGCTAAAATGTATTCTAGCTTTGGTAAAAAGCTAATATCAAAGAGAATTGAGAAAGATAAGAAAAGTGACAGAGATGATGATAGTGTGTATATTTGTGTGAACTCACAAGAGAAAGTGACAGAGAAATACAGAAAGAGCCGATGTGTGGGTGTGTTTGTGTGAGTTCTTTCCTCTTTGAGCAGCCCACAGTAATGAGTCACCACCTTGCGATCCTCTTCGACTGTCTGTTCCATTTGTAATAGAGCAGCTTCATATCCACAGCACATCAAAAACTCACACATCATTACACGGAGTGTGACAAGCTTTAAAATAGATGACAAGTGCACAAGCCAACTCCTGCCAAAACCATACCACCCACATCAAATTTCAGCTTCTCAATAAAATCCTCTGCTCTGCATTAATAATCGCATATCGGACATGATGCACCGTCATCTATTCCCCGCGACTCATATCTAACCGAATGATGCTCCGCAGATTGAACTGAGCCTCTGTTACTCTGAGAATATGAGGACTGACTTTAATCCTGATTTGCTTCACTCTGGTGGGATTATAAGTGTTTCTCATCAAACTACAGAGGCATGGTGTGTAATAAAACCTCTTCAGATTGGATTAATATGTTGCACTTTTCCTGTTATTCAGGACGTCTGTTATAATAATGTACAGTTAGTGTTCTCAGGTTGGACAAGCACTTGAAAGCCATTGCATAAGGACACAAGCACTCAGTTTGCCGAACATATCGTTTTGTCTTTGAAAAGGTCACTTATTATCAACATCTACTGCATTCTAATAAGCTTGTATTGTTGTATACATGGTGTACTGCTCTAATAACTGGAATTAGTTGAGATTTTCATTAGAGTAAATGGTCCTGATGGTTGTGAAGCATTAATGTAAAGGGTATTAGACTAAAATTCAATTTGACAAAAGTTCAGCTTTTAATTCAAATTAAATTCTTTGAAGGTAAATTCTTTTATTTATAAGGCTCTGTAAGCAAATAACATTACTGCAATGCTGGCAACACTTATCTTATAATGCCTAACCATTAGTGATTGGTTCATGGCTGTAAAAAAAACATCAAATAGTTATGAATATGTTATATGCTTCATATTCATCCTTGAATCAATATTGACTGGACTCTGGACAGCAACGTGCGTGAGTAAACTGAAGTACCAGAAAAACTGGTACTGGAGCCTATCCAAAATACATAGCAACGCCACTTATGCACCTCACGAAGCTTCTAGAGCTGTTTCCACCATGAGAATGGCAAGTTATCACGATTTTGCGATTTCAAGCTGGTTTAATAGTTGGAGCTCGTGAGATGGTTCATAGCATTTTGGAGATCGAAGCAAAGTTTGGATTTCCACGTATGAGCATTTGAAGGGTGTACCGTGACTACCACGGTATTCCAGCAAAACTTTGAACGTACGTCAGTAGTGTGGCCTTAAAAAGACTCTGGGTGAGCGTGACCAAAGTTGGCAAGAAGCGTTTCACACGATAGGTGTGCAACACTACCTTAAGTGACATTGGAATTCAATGTTGCGGCCTGTGAGGACTGTGCAACGTTCCCTCCAAGATCCCGTGGGGGACCTACCAACTATTAACTGCTATACCAGTTTTTCTGGTACTTCAGTGGATGTGAACTAATCTGTTTTGAACTTGAGTTGGAAACAAATGCATTCGTCTCAATCAGATCATCTTTAAATATTTTGTTTTCATCATTAACTTTTTTTAGAAGCCATGTCTTCACTTCACTAGTGATGTTAAATAAAATATAAAATCTATGAAAGTGTGAAAAAAATGTTTTTCTTTTGGGTAAATTATTTGCTATTTGTTTGTAAACATGAAAATGATTTGTTTCATGTTTAGGAAAGCGATGTGCCCCGGTTGACGACCCTTACTCTAACATATACGGCAGTTTGAAAACTAATTGGTGTCAGATTATACCTTGACTATTTGAACACAGCTTTTAAACATGGCTCTGTCCCACACTTTTTTAGTTTTCTGAAAGTATTGTTTGCTACACAGGTCATGTCCCAGGCTGAGGGTCAGCAGAAGAACCTGCTGCACTCCATTGAGTCTCTGCCGAGCCGTGGGCCTCTTTCCTCACTCGATCCAGACCTGCTGCTGCTCAAGGCTACATCTGCGGCCACGCTAAGCTGTCTAGGAGAGTGCCTAAGCATCCTTCAGCACAATGTCACCCAGGCTGCACGCAACATCACCACACACACACCAGGCCTGAATGCAGGTGAGTTACAGCATGGCCTGAAGTGAATCTTGGTCATTCACTATGAATCTAGACTTGTGCCTTACAGACAAGTAAAGAAATCGACTGGAATTGTCACTTAAATACAGAGCAATTATCCGCACCAGAAATAGCCATTATGTTCAAAGTAAAGTAATGTCTTCATGACAGAGATTGAAGATTATAGTTTCTCCAGCAAGAAAATAATTGCCTGGATTTGCATTTTTTTTAATCCCTTGAAATTCTGTAAATGTTGTTACTGATGTTTGGGCAGAAGACAATGTCTAAAGCATTCTCTTTTACCAGTAGTGGCAACATTTCCTTACCCACCGCCTCCACGTCTCCTCCTTACTATTCAGCTACTCCTATCCACGAGTCTGTATTTAAGGGTTTGGCAATCTTACACACAGCAGATTTCATTCAGAACTCCAGCCCAAATTCGAATCTCTCCACATTTTTGATGTTCCACAATCACTTAAGGCCAATTTATACTTCTACATTGAATCTACAATGTGGGGTACAGCATATCATTTAGTTTCATACCACAATAAGAACTGCCTTATACTGAACACAGAGTGTGCAGCAGATGCATTTCCGTGATGAGCAAGCTTTAAAGTCTGGGCAATACAATTTATGTATGGTGCTAATCCAGCCTCCTTCACCACTACCTCCATATTTCGAGCATTGTCTGTAACGACAGCAATGTTGAAATTAGCTTTTTCAAGCATAGACTCCAAAAGAGCTGATTTCATCAGCTATTTTTAGCCCGGTGTGTGACTTGGACAGGCGGTGTGTTTGGAGTTTGGGAGCAATTTCCCACTCTCCAGTGATCACATGTGCTGTTACAGTGATATAGCTCTGGGTAGCCCTTGTAGTCCACTCGTCTGTGGTTATCTCTACACTGTCTGCCTCTTTCAAAGTTTGAATTGCATTTGCTTTTGTTTTGAAGCTGCGGCTCAGACCGAAGAGAGCATGACGTATGACGAGCATGACGTATGATGTGCTAGTGAGGCTGGAGCTCTCTGCTCTTCAAAAAATGATATTACGTACATTAAATGGCATTATGAAGTGCATGTGATATCGTAATATGTCCATGATGCACATCATCACATTTTTGCATCATGATGCATCGTTACACTCCTAGTCATAAGGATTATTTTGTATTTTTTTGGTCTGTTAGTTTAAATTTGTTAGGCCTGTAGGATGTTGCAAATATATGATTTGTAGAGAAATAGTGATGTAGAAAGTCAGTCAGTCAGTCATTTTCTGTACCGCTTATTCCCAGTTACGGGGTCACGGGGGAGCCGGCGCCCAGCCGGCAACTCTGAG